>JAKWJA010002494.1:1663854-1841143 GCA_027704765.1 Solanum habrochaites
AGTAGTATATCAGATAATATCATAAACTTCAACTACAAGACTCAACAGCAGCGTTTACAATTACTATTACCCTTGGCGCAACACCAAGCACATCACTGGAGGATCAAGCCAACCATCCCCATCATATCTCCATTGGGACCACTTTAGGTTCATGAAATTGAGTATATAACATATTTCAAGATTCATTATCTGTAATAATCCTGGGCCGAAACGTGGCACTCAGATCCTCATATACTATCCTACCGGTACCGAACGTGGACTCGATCCTCATATACTATCCTGGTGACGGAAGTGGCACCCCGATCAATATGCTATCCTGGTGTCAGGAACGTGACACTACGACCTCATTATCCTATCCGGTACCGGAACGTGGCCAACCGGATCCATATTCTATCCTGGTGTCGAAACGTGGACACTACGATCCTCATTTACTATCCTGGTACCGAAACGTGGCACCCGATCCATATTTATCCTGGTGTCGGAACGTGACAATCCGATCCTCACTATATATCCCGGTACCGGAACGTGCACCGATCCCCTAATCTCACTACTTTCGTTCATTAAAGCTTCTTTTATACCAAGGCATAATATTAAAACCCCAAAAGTAGATAGGGTTTCTTTTCAAGATGTAGGATTCAATAGCTTCCATATGCGTATTTTAGGCACAATGATATAATCACAACATGCAAAAAAACATAAGTAAGAACATAGAAGGGGTTACAACACTACCCAATACTGATCATTCGATATAAGGAGTTTACTACGAATAGTATAAACATAACATACCTCCACCGAAAGAATCGCAGATCACCAACAAGCTAATCTTCAAAGTCTTTGCTTTCTCTCGTTTTCCCTTACTAGTTCGATTCTTCTCTCTCTCTTTTTGGTCTTTCTAGTGTTCTTAGTTCAAACCCTCCTTTCTTTGACCCTACAGTAAACATATTAAGTAAGTATAAAGATGGAAATAATAACCCAAAAATTAACTTAAGGTGCCTCTTTAACCCCCAAGTAATAGACTATTAACATAACCCACCACTTATAATTAAAGTAGAAAATAGTCCAAACGTCCCTTAAAAACATTTTAAAGAAATCCGACTAGCATTGGATTGGATTACGCAGTCTCGTGACGGGCCGTCGGCTTCGCGACGGTCCGTCCTGCGAGGCTCCGTCACAGAGTTCAGAGAATTAATTAATGAATGGCTGCCCCCCCACCACCCCGCCCCATAATGTGACGGTCCGTCGTGCCCACGACGTTCCGCTTGGCCATTCCGTCGGTGACGTTCAGAGAGTCTGATTTCAGTTACCCAAGTTTCAGATTTCTAAGTGTTTGGAACGAGGACCCCCTCGGACGGTCGGTCGTGCACATGACGGTCCGTCGTGAGGTCGTGCATTAGCCAGTTTTTCCAGAAATAAGAATATGCATGACTAAAAGGTCGGTTACAATCGATTACCAATTTACCCATGTGTCTTCCCCAACACGATTAAGAAGAAAACAAGGGCGAAAAGGGAGTACTGAATTCGTAAAAGGTGTGGGTATCTTTCTTGCATATCGGCTCCTTCTCCTTCTCCCCAATGGATTCTCAATTGGTCGATTCTTCCATTGAATTTGATGGATGCAATCACCTTGGACCTCAACTTGAAATTTCTCTATCTAAAATGGCAACAGGCTCCTCATCAGTAAGACAAGTTTCATCAAAGCAGAACGATTCCCAACGAATGATGTAGTTCCATCCCCATGGATCTTTTCAACATTGACCACATGACACAACCGGAGACTTATGACAGCCCTGGAGGCAAGGCTAATTCATAGGCCACCTCCCCTACAGACTTCAGAACTTCAAATGGCAACCATATACCTCGGGTGAGGGTTAGCTTAAATCTTTTACTAAATTGACCATCACACCCTTCATGGGTGAAACCTCAGCAAAAACTTGCTCACCTCCATGAACTCCAAGTCCTAACCTTTCGATCATGCATACTCCTTTTGCCTATTGAGCCGCTAAACAAAAGCTTTTCTTGAATAGATTTCACCTTTTCTAAAGAATTCACCAAAAGGTCAGTACCCCAAGTCTAACCTCAAATGCATCAAACCAACCAATGGGAGCCTACATCATCCTCCCATGCACTGCTTCGAAAGGAGTCATATCAATATTGAGTGATAGCTTTATTGCTATGAAAACTCTGCTAAGGGTAGAAGTGATCCCAATGACCACAAAATTCTATCACGCAGCACGAAGCATATCTTCCAACACTTGAATTGTTCGGCTCGGACTGCCAATCGGTGAGGGTGAAAATGCAGTACTAAGGTCCAAGGATAGAATAATTCAGCAGAATGTCTCCAAAACTTAGAAGTAAAAGCGTACCTCTATCCGATATGATGGAAAGTGGAAATCCATGCAACCGAACAATTTCTGAAATTGTCGATTTTTGGTAAATTCTATGCATTGTAGGTCACCTTAACCGGAATGAAAATGAGCAGACTAGTTATCTGTCCACAATTACCCAAATTAGAATCAAACTTCCCAAAATGTCTTGGAAGACAAACCACGAAGTCCATTGCATCCTTCCCACTTCCATTCAGGGCATGGGCATTCTCCTGAAAGTGTTACTATGGGCATCTGTGTTATACTTTACTTCGACATTTGGCATTTTGGCAACAAAATACAACAATGTCGCGATTCATTCTAACTCCACCAAAAAGTTGTTGTGTTAGGTCACGATACATCTTGGTTTGCACCAGGAGATATAGAAGATCCGGAAATATGAGCCTCTTGTAGAATAGTGTGGATCAAATAATCGGCACGGCACACATTTACCTTCCCTTAATTCTCAAAAACCACCTTCCTCTTCCTATGATCGCTTTCTTTAGCCTATCCTCTCAACCATATCCCGATTCGGCTTTAGTCTAGTTTCCCGTCATCAAACTGTTTTCCCTTGATTTGTCAGAAAAGAAGGATCTCGCCTCCACACAAGCAACAAATCCTCCCGTCTCATTTACTTCTAACCTCATAAAGTCTGTTAGCCAGAGTCTGAACCTCCTAGACAATGGGCGTCTAGAAACTTGTAAGTGAGCTAGACTACCCATGCTCTGCGCTTTCTAATTAAGGCGTCTGCCACAACATTAGCCTTTCCCGGATGATACAGATGGTGATATAGTAGTCCTTCAGTAGTTCATCCATCTCCTAATGTCTCAAATTCAAATCTTTCTGAGTAAAGACATATTGAGGAATACGATGGATCGTATAGACTTCACACTTAAACCCCATTATAGATCAGTGTCTCCATTGCTTTAATGCAAAACACTACGCAGCCAAACTCCAAATTCATGAGTCGGATAATTACGTTTCATGCACCTTAATTGTCTCAAAGCCATAGGAAAATTACATTTTTCTCTTGAATTAGCACTGCACCCAAACCAAGAATTAGGATTGAATCACAATTAAACAATGAAGTTTTTACCCTCTACTGGAGTGAGGATGGTGGCGTAGTCAAAAAAAGTTTAGTTTGAGTTTCTGAAAGCTTTCTTCGCACTCGTTTTTCGGACCAATATGGAAGGAACATTCGTTTAAAGTCAAGGCTTGTCAATGGGGAAGCAATTAGAAGAGAATCCCTTGAACAAATCGGCGGTAGTAAACTGGGCTAAACCAACAAAGCTTCTTAGTTTGACACATTAGTAGGTCTTACCCAATTTTTCACTACTTGATCTTAGAGGATCCACCATCACTCCATCCTTAGAAAAACCATGCCCCAAAGGAAGGACATGAAGCTAGCCAAAACTCACACTTGGAGGAATTTGGGCATAAAGCTTTTTCTCCCTCACATTTCCAACACAATTCAAATCTCCTCATTTGTTCATTATTACTTTCTGGAGTATATCAGATATCATCAATAAATACGATCACAAAGGATCCAGAATGGACTTTAAAAATCCCGTCATCAAGCTCCATTATAAAAGCAGCAGGGGCATTCGTTTAGTCAAAAGGACATTAACAAGAATTCATAAATGCCCATACCTGGTTCGAAAAGCAGTCTTTGGCACATCTGCTGCCCGTATGTTCAATTGATGATAACCAGACCTCAAGTAAATCTTAGAGACGACACAAACACCTTGTAAACGGCCGAACAACTCATTAATGCGAGGAAGAGGTGATGACCTGTTCTTAACAGTTACTTTATTTAGTTGCCGGTAATCTATGCACATCCGAATAACTCCCATCCTTTTTCTTTCACAAAATAACTACGGAAGCACCCCAAGGGATTGCACTTGTGTCTAATGAAACTGTACTTAACAACTCTTGAAGTGGGCCTTTAAACTCCTTGGACCTGATGCTGGAGCCAAGGCTATAAGAGGGATGGAAATGGGGCGAATACCCGGCTCCAGATCAATGCAAAAGTCAATTATCTTCTATCCGGTGTGGGCCATACCAGGAAGGTCTGCAGGACGGAACACATCCAGAAAAAATCAAGGGACTACCGGAACCGACTCAATTGAAGGTCTTGGGTAGTATCATCCCTGAGGCTTGTGCCAAGAAAAGAAAAGAAAGCTCTAAAACACCCTTTACTAAACATTCTCTTAGCACGAAAAAAAGAGAGAGATGATACGAACTGGCTAGTGGAAAGTGTAGTCACTCTCCCACACTAACGGAATCTTGTCCAGGCTGGCCCAACGTTACAGTTGTAGCATTTACAATCTAAGATTGCAAAAAATTTGGAGAAAGCCAGTTCCATACCCAGAATGACATCGGACGAAATAACCCATTTCTAAGATAAAACCAAGCTACAGAGTATTTCTTCCCCACAAACAAGAGTCACCAGGCACGACCTATTACCACTTTTCAACTATCAAAGACTCACCCACCGGAGTAGATGAAGAAACCACGAATAGGCATTGTCAAGGCCAATTCACAATGTAAATAAGGGACGGTAGCAAATGGGGAGATACATATGAACTGTGGAACACCAGGGGATACAAATAATACAGAAGCCAATTGCAATCACAAACCAAAAAGATACCTGTGATAACAGCATCTGATTGTCTCCGCGTCGACCGCCAGGGGAGGAAAGCGTAACGTGGGCCCGATCACTGTCTGCCCATTTTGACTCTACCATGTTACGTTGCAGTAGTTCCCATTTGCCCGTAACCCCGGCCGTTTTGGTGACCACCATTACCAGGCCACAACGCTCCAGGAATGGCGGCCTATCCCATATGACTACCTCTTACATTGACTATTTGCGGTCTGTAACTCTGTTTTGGACAAACCTCTTGACGTGTTGCCCAGTCTCCCCCACCATCATAACACTCTCTGGATTCAAGCCATAGGTGCTCGGTGAGAATGACGAAAGTCTGGGATAACCTCCAAAATCGAGACGGTTGACCGGTATGCGGTGTGGAACCACAAAATAAGTTGCAGTGAGACTGAGAATGGTCGGGATGGAAACCTCCTGAACCCTGCCCTCGGGAGTAAGAACCATTAAACTCACCTCCCTTACGAAACCTTTTTAGAGGTCGATTGCCATGGTGAAGTCATCTGCTTTACTCCCTCCACCTCTATCACGAGAGCTACCACCTCTTGAAAGGATTTGCTGTAATGTGTATTTGTTGTTGTTGTAGCCGCTAACCTGTAAGGCTGGAAATCCGCAAATCTGACCTCAACCCCTTCACAAAACGAGCGGAATCTGCTCTTGTGGAATGAAACAAAGCTGGGTGGCATACCTGGATAATGCACGGAACTTAGCCTTTCTACGCAGTCACCGACATCTTGCCTTGATCTAGGGCTCAAGAACTCATCTCTCCTCCTATCCCTCAAGGGCGGGGGAATAAATTGCCCATAAATCAGCTAGGGAATGACGCCAAGTCATAGTGGTGCCTGTACGGGTGACACTCAACAGTTGTGACGCCACCAAATTTTGACATTTCCCTGAAAACTGGATGGTTACAAAACTCACGCCAAAAATCGTTCCACTATGCCCATTTTATGTAGTAACTCTGGACAATCAACCAGAAAAGAAAATCATAGGACATCCTCAAGATCGACCTGAAGACTGAGGTGTCAATTTCACGAACTTACTGAAAAGAGTTTAATGCTGATCACTTGTCATTATAGGACCGTAGTCAAACGAGGAAACGTGCCTATTTCTAATGAGGGCATACACTGCGGGGAGCCCAGCAGCAGCCTGCCGGTACTTACGGAAACCTGAGGTGCTGGTGCAGAAAACATGAGGTTATGGCCTTGATCGCTAACCCGCTAAAGAAAGACAAAGAACTTGCTAATCATATGGGGTAGGTTGGGGTGGTAATTCCTCATTCGGAAACTGGCTCACTTTCCCCTTCCGCACCCTCTCTACTACTTCCTCAGCGTTGGAGGAGTCACCGCCCTAGTACCAGATGGGACAGGTGCTTGTCCTCGTCCTCAGAGGGAGGTCCTCCCACGACTCTTACCATGCCCCTTGGCCACGCTCCTCTTCGAGCTACAGCACAGTGGTTAGCTCAGACGCTCTTGTCTTGCCCGTGGCTGGGTTGGCGCAGTTGTTGCTTAGTTCTAACTTATCTGCGAAAATAGAATAAAGATGGTCAGATACTCCAATTGGTATACACATAGATACCATGGATCCAAGTAATAGACGAAAGAAAGAAAGAATGGGAAATTTTCCAAAGGTCCTATAGCCCTCTCAAAGGAAAAGTAAAGGCGTCCCCCCTTACCGTTCCTAAGACTCTACTAGACCGTTCTTGTTGTGATGAGGACCAAACGAAACTAATGCTCTGAACCAAGTGTCTTGACCCCAAATCGGGGCCGCGACTGTCACCCACACTTATCCTACTATTGAGCGAACCAACCCATCCAATTTGAACGTTTACAAAGCATAACAGAAAATAATGCGGAAAAGACTAAAACTATTAATAAAAACCAATTAAATACACTGCTAAATTCAACATTATTATTCCCAAAAACCTGGAAGTCATCACACAAGAAACATCTATTATCAAGTCCCATGCCGGGAAGTTCAATGCATCAGACTGAAGCGGGAAGACCAGTCCAAGCTAGAGAAGCATTAGTTCACCCTGAAAATCCGATGTATGTAATGAAGACTGGACTAAAGTTGGCGGTTGAGTTGAGAAGACGATGGAAATTTTGCATTGCACTCCACAAAATTAATCAAACAGAAAACATACAAGTAGGGGTGGTCAGTACAAAACACAAGTCTGGTAGGTATCATCGGCGCAAATCAAAATTAGAAAAAGTATATATCAGATAATATCATAAAATCAAACTACAATACTCAACATGCAGCTTTTACAATACCTACCTTGGCCGAAACACCAAGCACTCAATGAGGGACTCACGCCTCCCCATCATATCATTTGGGAAATTAGGTTATTTAAATTGAGGTATTTAACATATTTCAAGATTCTTCTCTTTAATAACCTGGGCCGGAACGTGGCACTCCGATCCTCATATACTATCCTGGTACCGGAAGTGGCCACTCCGATCCTCATATACTATCCTTGGTACCGGACGTGGCACCCGATCATCTAATACTAGTAGTGTCGGAACATACAATCCCGATCCTCATATACTATTCCTGGTCCGGACGTGAGCACCCGATCCATATTTCTATAACTGTGTCGGAAACGTGACACTCCGATCCTCATATACTATCCTGGTACCGGAACGTGGCACCCATCCATATTCATCCTGACTGTAGGAACGTGACACTCCGATCCTCATATACGATCTGGGTAAAGGAAAGTTTGTGTTGGCAACCGATCCCCTAATCTAACTACTTTTCGTTCATTTACGCATTCTTGTATACCAAGGCATATTATTAACAAAGTAGGTAGGGTGTCTTTTCAAGATTTAGGATTCAAGAACTTCATCATGCTTATTTTATCACAATATAATAATAACAACATGCAACAAATAACTTAAGCACATAGAAGGGTTTACAACACGACCCAAACATATTCATTCGCTATTAAGAGTTTATACGAATAGTATAAAACCATAACCTACCTCCACCGAAGAATCGCGAATCACAACAGCTAATCTTCAAAGTCTTTCTTCCTTTTCGTTCTCCACCTTACTCGTTTGATTCTCTCTCTCTCTTCTGGTCTTTCTATTTTTCTTATCAAACCTCTTTCTTTTACCCTAATTAACATTCTAATTAAGTATAAAAAGATGGCCAATAATAAACCCAATAATTAACTTAAGGTACCTGCTTACCCCCAAAGTGTAATTAGAGTTTAACATTAACCCACCAACTTTATAATTAAAAGTAGGAATAAGTCCAAAAAGTCCCTTAAAACATTTAAGAAAATCCGACTTCAGCTGGGATTACGCAGGTGTGACGGGCCGTCGTGATTGCGACGGGCCGTCCTGTGCTACGTAACAGAGTTCAGAGACTGAATACTGAATGGCTGTGACGGTTAAGTCTCGTGCCCACGAAGTTACGTCTGCCATTCCGTCGTGACGTTCAGAGAGTCGATTTCAGTACCCAATTTCAGATTCTAAGTGTTTTGGAAAAAACGAGAAACCATCGCGGTCCGTCGTGCCCTTGCGGTCCGTAGAATTAGTAGTTTTCCAGAAATAAAATCTGCTGTACTGAAACGACTAAAACAGGTCGTTACAGAATTTTTATAGATGCAATCAAAATTAGTCGGAGCCTCCACAAACTCGATATGTGCACTTTGCCTTCCTTTGTTTACACTCCCAATCAATTGGTTGTATATCAGAAATGGTTTGTAAAAAAGCCCAAAATAAGTTTTTAATGGTGATGAAAAATTCGGTATATTTCGAATTTTATATAGTAATATTCTCAAAGCTATAGCATTAAAGTTTGACTTTCAATATATAATATTTAATATATCAAGTTTAAACATATTATTATAAAATAAAGTTGATTTAAAATAATTGAAAATTACTTGCTTTTTAAAAATAAAAATAAAAAAAATAAGGGTTTTCTATTTTTAAATGGAAAATAGCACGATTTTTTGATTATAAATAGTTAATTTAATAATAGCTATTTAATTAAAAAAAAAAAATTTAATTAGCACAATAAGGATTCAAAAAAAATCAAAAAACTACTCAGTTTTCTTAAACGCTCAAATTGAAGTCAAATTAAATTCTGATTTGATCCCTTAAACGCTCAAATAATGTGAAATCAATTTAAAATTTCTTTTTCCTCTATCGTGTTTTCTCTCCTCGTGTTTGCAGATTGCATTTTTGATTTTTTTTGTTGCTTGAAGATATTTCTATAGAAAAACGTTGATTTGACGTTGTGATGGACAACAATATATTCATCTTAATTAATGGGGAAAATGGTCTGATAACCCTCAACTTTGTCATTGGAGGGTTATACACTTCGTTATAAAAGTGACTCATATATACCCTTACGTTATAACAAACGGCTAACAATACCCATGTCGTTTGCAAAATGGCTTACATATTACCCTTTCATTAACGGAAGTTAAAAAATTAGTTTTAAATTTATATTTATTACTTCTAATTTTTTTTTAAAATTATTTGAAGGTATATCTGATTCTTCTATCCAAGTTCAAGGTATATTATAAATTTTTCATACATAAATTATTTTTGACTTCTTTTATTATAAGTATTGAGTTTCTTTATCTTATTTTGTTTTTTGCTTGTATTCCTTAGTTTAAAGAAAAAAAAAAAATTAAACTATTTTTTTGTGGTATGTAATTTAATTTCGTAATTCGAAGAAAAAATTTGGTCATATTAAACTAAAGTTTTACAAAAAATTAGTGAAACATTAAATAAATTTGATTATCAAAATAATAATTATAAATAGTCATTTTGGGGGAAAAAATAAAAAAAAGGTCAAAAAAAATATGTTAGACGAGGATTAAATTTTACTCATATTAAGATTAATTTTTAGAACAAAAAAAAAATAAAAATAAATTTAAATTAAATTATTTTTTTTTATTTCCGTTAGAGGAAAAGGGTATATGTGAGGCATTTGTTTACACGAGTAGGGGTAGATATGAGCAACTTCAGAACAAGGGGTATAAAGCTCTAATAACAAGTTGAGAGGGTATATCAGACCCTTTTTCCCTTATTAAATATGGTGAATGTATTTGAGATCCGTAGGTTGATTGATATTTATTATAGTTTGTTGGTTTGGTTGTGGCAACAATTTTATTCTTTATACAAGTTAGTTATGGTGTTTTTTTGTTCACAACGCCATATTGGTAGGTACCATATTTACAACAACATGAAACAATATAGACGTCTTAGTTTTACTAAAATTTAAAATCGATTAATACATATTTTCTGGAAAAATAAATTAATTTACTAGTAAAAAAAATACCAACGAAAATGATATTAATAATGTACAAGAAAGAATTATTTATAACATGTTGGATCATTGTTGTGGACATTTGTATTAAATGTGGATGAAGAGTGAATTTTTTTTAAAAAACCAACGTGTAATGTTGTACCATTTACAATGATAAAACAAACATGTCAGCTCTAACATTTTCAGATTCAGGAATAAAAATTATACTGCAACAATTAAATTGATTGTTAGTATTAAGTTCATAAAAAAAATCAAATGGTGTTATTGTAGAAATGTGTGGAACCTATCTTGACCGAGGAGGTCAACAGATCAGCGAACACATTCGTGTTAGTACATGAAGATCAAGTGGTTTACCTTCTTCTCCTACAAAATTGGTTTAAAAAACTAAATTAAGACTTTTAATGAAATATATAGTTTCATACAAATATCATTATACACTGCCATTATAAAGGGACAACCACAATTTAATCATAAAACAACGCATGAAAATGAAATTAAAGGTACTTTCATACCACAAATTCATACAACATTAATATACAGTGCATTATCTCAGTCAACATCATTTATACACAATTCAACAAATTGAGACATCAAATTCACACAGAAGATCATTACAATATTAATTCAAAACTATGATTGGTAAAAAATCCTACTCAGTGACTTTAAGCTACAAAATAATACTCATACAAATACTAAATACAGTCAATCATACATCCAATTTCATAATAATTATACAGTAGTAATTCATTATTAAAGTAGCAAAAATCTAAATAGTTGGACTAGCAAAATCATAAATTGTACTCATACCAATACTATTATATCATTCATTACATAATTTATATATCTTAATGCATACTACGATTGTCAAAACGAAATAAAATGATGCCTCAATAACCTATAAAATGTTTACCCAAATTTCAAATTAAGGGTTTTATTATCTTAACCCACTTTTTTGACTTTCTGGGAGTTGCCATCTCTGACTCTTCATTTTTGACGACGTTGTACTTGTGATTGCCAAATCCAACATTTGTTATTTTTCTTTTTATTTTTCAAACAAAAGGCAGAATCAGATTTGAAGAGGGTTGAATAGATTTTCCCTTCTCTCTCCCTTTTTGGAGATTCTCTTTCCTGTGCCTCATTTTTTTTTTGTCTTTTTGAACCTTCAAAATACCCGTCTTTTTTCAGGCGGAATTGTGCGGTGGAGTTTGAGTCAAAAATATTAAACGAAGGAACATAGACAGGAACATGAAAATCATCAGATGATATCCCTCAAACAAATTTTTGAACTTTTACGGAGGTGTTTACTAAAAATTCTCGACATTGTATAAGAACTTAAAAAAAAAATATTGTTTAACTCAACGCTCAAATATGGGGGGGGGTTGAGTAGTGGTGTGAAGAACAATTGTGGATCTGAGTTGTGGGTGTTTGGGGGGAACGAGTGGTGGGATAGTGTTTAAGGCGGGTGAGAAATGTTGGGGGACGAAGAATGTGATGGTGGTATACACCGGTTGGCCGTGATGGGTGTTGGGGGGGGATTGAATAACGGTTTTTTTAAAAGTAGGAAGGTGATTAAAATTAGATCCTTAAACTATGTGATTTATTGTTATTTTCCAAAAGTTTGGTACTGTAAACTAATAATATTAATGTAGTATTTAATTTCAAAAAGGTGGGGGTAACAATAAAACTTTTAATACTTAATATGTTAAAAAATTTAGAGAGTTTATTTTAAAGGGTTGGTAACTGGTTAAAAGTAAAAATAAAAAAAAAAAATTTAAACATATTTAATTAAGTATTTAAATTAGATTATATTTTTAAATTAAATATATTTTCAATGATATGTATAACTCGATAATATATGCTTATAAGTAATGATTTTTAAAAAGTATGTTTATAACGCGATATATATAGCCTTAAATGTGTATAGGTTGTAATTTTATTTTTTAGTGACCCAACCTGTGAGACTTTTAAGGAATAACCAAACTCCACAATTTTACTTTACTTATTCCCAATATTTCCCTACTCTTTTAATAAAATTCAAAAATTCTTTTTTTTTACACTCAATGATACTTAACTTACTTTTTACCTTGGAAATCAAAATTGAAACTTTCCCATCCCAAAAATTTCATCAAAATACCCCTAAAATTTTCGGATAAAATTTTAAGTTAAATTTGAAATTCAAAAAAATTAATCCCTATTCATCCGCTTTAGAGTTGAGATTTGGTTTATCATCTTTTTCAGTAAGTTTTCTTTCATTTTTTTTTAATTTTTTGTGTATCTAATGTTCTTTCTTTTCTAAAACATTTATAGTTTTTTTACACAATCGATTGTTCGAAGATTAGAGTTCAGAATTGATTTATCATCTTCTCCAGTAAGTTTTCTTTCCTTCTTTTTTTTTTATAACTTTTTTGTGTATCTAATATTCTTCCGTTTCTAAAAAAATTATAATTTTTTTTCCAGAATTAAAATTTTTGAAGTTTTGAGTTCAAAATCGTTGTATGACCCTATAGTCATGACAAATTCAAGCTCTAGCAAGAGAGATTCTTCAAAGAAAAGACATGCATCAACTTCGAAAGATCCAAAAATTCTAAAGAAAAGGGGTAGAAAGACGACACCTCCGATTATTGACCAACACTATTAACGGTATCTATATTTGTATCCCTATCCATCCTGATTTTTATATCTTTTTCATTGGTTTGATGATTGTTTTTTTTCATATAAGTATAGTTTATTTCAAATTTTCTGTGGCATTCATGGAACATAGAATTTTTTTGATACTTTTATGTCTTATGCATAAATATTAATGTTTCGTAGATAATATTTTTTTAAGTAATCGTTTGAACACTTTTTTATACGTTAATTTTTTTGTATATTAGATAACGACAACTAAAATATTTAGGTATTTTGTGTATCTTTATGCGGTTGGCACAAGAAACATTAACGGATCTTCTAATCGTTAAGTTTTGCATGTTTTTTGATATTAGTATAAAAGTGTCATGAACATTAGGTAACTACATGATAGTGGTTTCTTGATAAAAACAAGAGATTATGGTTGTTATTGGAGGCGTACAAAGACAAGAAAACGGGTCAACTGTTGGGTCCACAACATTCATTTGCAGTGGAATATGTTCAAGATATTATGCAACAACAAAGTGATAGCCTGTTAGTATTGTAAATCAATTTATTTACTTAGACATTCAAATTTTTTTTAATTCATCTTCATTTTTTTTGCAGGTATTGTGGAATGTATGTAGTTGCTTAGGCAGAATACTTGAGTGACGAAATCAAAATTCCATCTGTTAGTTTCCAGAGTGAATATCTTCGCAACAGATACAGAACATTGTTATGGAAGTATGGTATGGACAAAGTCAAGGATGGATATGTTAGTGATATTGACGATCCTACGAGGCCAAGGAGTGATTACGCTACACAGGAAGAAGGTGAATTGGTTAATTTAAAGTAGTTAGGTTTCTATTATGTTGATGTTAAGTTAATTAGTATTTTGTTTTATAACTTTCCTTCCAACACAATATTAATAAGTAGTTATTAATTGAAGAATTAATTAACAGTAACTCGCTATAAATTAATTTTGTAAAAGTAATATATACACAATTAACTGATACACTATAAACTTTGTTAACAATATATATGATACTATATTTACACAATTATTACATAAAATGATACAAAATAATTAACTTAAAATGTTTGATATTTCAACAAACCACAACGTCTGATACAATATTATCTTCGTAGACATAATATCCATAGAGTTATTAAGTATATGATATACATTTTACTATCAAAATAAATTTGTGTATCTTTAACAATAAATACAAAATAATGCAATTAATATATTTACATTCAACATGGGCTACAACATATAAAACTCTATATATATTTAGTATCGGTTACAAGTATGTGTCTGATAACAAAAATTTGTTATCAGATCTATTATATTTTTACCGTTTTATATAAATGAGACGATACAAATTATCAATATAATTACACTTGATATAATACAATAAAAATCGATATATTTAGTATCACTACAAATTTTGTATTTGTAACATTCATATGAATTTATAATCACATCAAATGAAAAAGTACAAATCTTATTATCAATTAGCAAATCATATTCCAGAATGTCTTAACAAGATCGAAATATTCATTTTTTAAATTTTCACAAATTGTGTTCCAGAATTTTCTTAAATCAAGCTTTGTGTGTTTTTTTCGAAGAACAATGTGAAGGTTTGACAATTTGAAATTCACTAATGTCATCAATCATTTAGAGATTTATGTAGATTTTACGCTAATTTTGTAAAATATCCGCTTGAATCGTGGGACAAATTTTATTCCTTTTTTTACACTGTAACTGATAAAGCAAAGTAAATATTACGTAATTTACACTCCTTAATTTTAAGTATCATTTATAAGATTAAGTTCCGAATTCACATAAAAAAATAAAATTTTTGTAAATGTTAATTAAAGAAGGAATAAGTTAGAAAGTAATTTGTGTCACGACCCAAAACGAGCCTGCGAGTGGCAAACCCACATTATCCTACTATGTGAGCGAACAAACCAATTCTAACTTCAACATTCTACCATAATAAACAGAAATAATGCGGAAGATTAAAAAACTCATTAACGACATCAATTAATAAACTTCTAAAATTTAAATACTTATCATCCCAAATCTGGAAGTCATCACACAAGAACATCTCTCCTCAAATTACTAATATAAGAGTATTAAGAAGCTTAAATAAGTAAAAAGGCTTGTCAATGCCAGGAACTTCAAGGCATCAAGACATGAAGAAGATGATTCCAGTCCAAGCTAAGCTAGAAGCATTAGCACACTGAGAGAGAGAGAGGAGAGATCCCCCGACGTGAGGAAGACTGGCTGGAGTGCTGGTGTTGAGTTGAAGACGATGGGTACGTTTGCTGCATTCCACAAAATAACAAGAAAAAAACAAGTACAAGAGGGGTCCAGTAAAAACAAGAGTACAGTAGGGATCATCGGCAACTCAATAAATAGAAAGCCCAATAATTTAAGGTAATATCATAAAAATCAACTACAAATATCAACAGTAGACAACAACAAGTACTGTATAATCATTAATAAATATCGCCAAGGCACCCATGAGGGACTCAAGCCTCAATACCAATCATTTGGGAAAATAGGTTTACTAATTTGAAATATTATTCAATTCAAGTTCATTCTCTTTATCTGGGTGTCGGAACGTGACACTACGATCCTTATCAGATATCCTGGGTCGGAATTGGACACTCCGAATCACATAATTACTATCCTGGTGCGGAATGTGGAAACCCGATTCCATATTAAATCTTGGGGTGAAGGAACGGAACTCCGAGCATCAAATTAATAGAATGGGGTAGGAAAAAGGGACACTCGGAGAAAGAGGCGAGGAAAGGAACCCAACAACCACCCCCTTCCATGGTGCCGGAAAGTGGACCATCCGAATCCTCATCATACTATCCTGGTGTCGCACGTGACACTCCGATCCATCTTCGATCCTGGTGTCGGAACGTGACATCCCGATCCATATCTTCCTTGGTGCCGAACGTGACACTCGATCCTCTATACTACCCTGGGTGTCGGAAGGACACCGATCCTCTTAACCTCATTCTTTTAGTTCATCAAGCCTTTTTTTACTAATGCATCAGCATTTACAAGAGGGTTTTCAAGATTAGAATTCCAATAGCCTATATGCTAGTTTCATACAATGATATATAAACACATATGCATACACACAATTAAGCATATAGAAGGTTTACAATTACTACCCAATACATATCATTCGCTATTAAGAGTTTACATGAAATAGTTAAACATAAACCTTACCTCAACTGAAGAAATTTGTGATCAAGAAGCTATTCCTTAAAGTTTGCTTTCCGCTTAGTTCTTCTCTTTCTCTCGTTAGTGTCTCCCTTCTCGTCTGTTCTTTCTATTTTTTTCTTATTCAAAAAACCCTTGTTGTACCCTAATAACCATATAATTAAGTAAAAAGATGGGTAAAAGTAACCCATTAATTTATTTTCAAGGTGGTTGTCCCTTTAACCCCCAAGTAATTAATTATAACTTAAACCACTAACCTTAATAATATAAGGCAGGAAAGTCCAAACGCCCCGTAAAATATTAACATAAATCCGCCCCAGACAGGGGTAAGCAGCAATGTATTGTTGTTGTGTGTTGTGTGACGGCACGTCACGACTGATGACGTCGTCCGGCCATTGGTCCGTCACAAAGCTCAGAGACTCCGATGTCAGTAAAAAGGCTGTGAAGGCCCGTAATAATGCCCTGAGGACAGTCCGTACCGCCATCCTTCGTTGACGTCAGAGAGGCGACTCAGTACCCAAATTTCTAAATTCAAGTGTTTTGGAACGAGGACCCCCTCGCGGTCCGTCGTGTCTATGACGGCGTCCGTGGGATCGTCGACGCAGCCAGTTTTTCCAGAAGAAATAAAAAATCAGCTGCTCAAAAACGATCTAAACATGTCGTTTCCAATTTGTCCCCTTTTAACAATTAGATTATGTGATTTGCCTAGATTTTTTACGACTTTAATGATCAAAGTCATATAAAAAGCCTAAGTTTAAACTTCATTCAAGTGGGCCTCAATGGAGGAAAAACTTTCTTACTATATGGTGAGATTTGTTTCAAGAAAGAAGGTAAACAATTTTCATGTTTTTGTAATACAAAATCTATTTTTGAATGAGAAATTTTCGCAAACATAATGACATATAAAAATCTCTATATCTATTATTTGATGATTACGCTTTATAGCTAGTTTTCATATGCTACGGACAGTGAATTTTTTAGGCGAAAATTATATTATTTATATATAGTTAAAATAATTTTTAGGTAGGTAAATAGAGGTGAACCACAGTATACTACTTATTATCTATTTTTTTTCTAGATTTTGAACTCTATTATTAAAAATTCTGACTCCGGATACGCTTTGTATATTTCTGCCTATGAATATACAAATAGGATAAACACATGCAAATTCTGTATTTATATATTTAGGATTTTCAGAACCATATTTGTATATTTCGCTTTCCAATATACAAACACGATAATTTATTGTGATTTTTTCATAAATCGCAAACAAATAGCTAGAATAAGCATATACAAAATTCTGAATTTATACAATCAAAAATCGAATTATATAAATTTTGAATTTATACAAATCAACACAAGAAGGAAAAATTATATAAAATAACAAACTATTAAATCAAATTAAATGTTATAACCACAGTTTCATTTAATTCTAACCGTAGCAGACACTTGCTATTCACCTCTCTCCCTAGAATTCTCCCTCGCCACTCTCTGTTGCCTCTCTCACTTTTATACAAACACAAATGTATCAATTGCGCTTGTGTTCGTATAAAGCGAGAGAAAACTGTATATACAAATATAAATACATATATTTTCATCCTATACACTCATAATTATGCAAATACAGATTTTCGCCTACCAATTTTCTTTTGTCTTTCTCTCTTTCTCGCTTTATACAAATAAAATTTATATAAATTACAATATATGATTTGTGTTTTATAAAGAGAGAGAGATTTTTGATAGAAAAGTGTTTTATTTCAATTCAATTGTATGCAAATTTAAATTCTATATAAATAGATATACAAAACAATCATTGTCACATATACATAGTAGTTACATATACGCAACAATCTAACCAATATACATATATAATTGCTCTGCTTTTATACAAACGAATGTCTACATGTGATCTATACAAATCTGATGTTTCATAGCAATAAAATTTGTTATGAAACATAGTTATGCAAATTATAACAATAACATATAAATATACTTTGGTTAAACACACATAAATATGTTATATGATAAAAATATTTATCATTGTATGTCAACCTAAGTTTTTAAACTAAACATAAATTTTTTTACGAAGTAAGAAAATTGTACACGCCTTCTTTTCTAAACCTTTTCCTTTTATTAATTGTATTGTTTAGCTTCTTCGTCTCTTGGTCTCTTACTCTATCGTCTTTTCCTTTTTTTGGTACTCTCTACGTCTTCGTCTCTTTTCTGTTGCCGTTTTTAGTCGTCGGTAGTGTTCTTCTTCCTTCTTGGGCTTTTCATCTACAAAAAATCACCGTCCAATAGTTTTTGCCAATATGTAACATTTTAATAAAAACAAGATGAAAAGAGGAATAAAAAACATAAATTTGTACACAAAATATGTTTTTACGCAGAAAGAAATTTCCGATCTCTAAAATTACAGAAACAAAGTTCACAATTAATGGTCATTATAAAACTTCAAATTTTTAAATTGTACCGAATTTGTGATTAATTTGGATAGATAGTTCGACAAATAATTTAAAATGTCGACTTGAAGTTTATATCTTAATTTTAAGAGGGTTTCTGATTAAGTTTAGAATTATAATTGATTTTGGAAAATAAAATTAAATTGAAAACTCGAAAAAAAAGTGAAGTTTGTTAAAACTATATCACAATTGTATTAAGTTGTATTACCAAACTTCACTTTTTTTAGCGTGGTATCAACCAAATAATTTAGAAACATTTGTAATACATTTACACACTTGCACAATACATATTGCAAAATTCATCATGTTATTAGAGTACCAACCAAAATAATTTATAAGATACTTTAATACATAAATGTATTTCTGAATAATACAAGTTTAATCAGGCTGTTGTAAATTATTGTTTGTCTTTCGTAGGTCCGTTTTCATTCTAATTTTGTATTTTAATCAACTTTAAGATTGTGTAATAAACTTTTAACGCAAATTTAATTCATGTTGTAGTTTACTATTGTTTCCATTACAATTATTTGTTTAATTCATTAGTGATCTAAACTTAAGACACTCTATAGACTCATGGTGTCGGTGTGTCATTAGTAACCTTTTTTTTCTCCATGACATAATTTCTCTTCGAAATTCAACTTTACTATTTGTGTAATGCCATTTTTAATATAAATTAATTCATTTTAAGTTTATTGATTGATTTGTTATGATGAATTATTGTTTAATTGATTATTGCAAATCGCATAGTGCTTTTCGTTTGCTTCATTTTGAATATTCATGTTTAATTAGACTTCTAATTCAACTTAAACATGACTGAATACATTGTAGCTTAAATTTAATTTATTTGACCGTTTATTATGTCTGTCAGTTCTTACAAATTAGGATTACTTGTAATTAATTGTTATAGAAATTTCATGTAATTTACGAATTAGAGAGTATATTTAAAATAAATAGATTATTTTTAAAAGAAATTCACTCAACAAACACACCATGGATAACCAAGATAAAACATGAAGACTTGCAAAAATGTCAGGCCTTATTTGTGATTTTAAAAAATAAAGAATAAGGAATAAAATCTTTTTTAAACATTGTTTTAGGAAGTTGATTGGTGTACTATAAAAATTCGAATTCCTTTTTTGTCTTTATAATATTAACACAGTTTAGTATTTGTACGAATGTTATGAAATTTTCTATGTTTATACACTACACAATTTATGTTAAAATTGCTACATATATTATTTGATATTATATAAAAGTTTGTGAAAAAATATTAAAATATATATTGTAAAAATAGGTATTAATTAATGGAGGAACATATATAAGTTTAAGAAAATTATAAACGAAGCTTGTATTATGAATATGTTGTATTAAAATAAACAATATTAAAGTGTCACTATCCAAAAACGGCCGAGAAGTGGCACCCAACATTTACTCTCCTATGTGTAGCGAAAACCAACCAATCTAATCCAAACATTCCAACCATAATAAACAGAAAACAAATGCGGAAAAGACTTAAAATATTAACGAAATCAATAAATAAACTTTAAAATTTATCCATACTATCCCCAAAACCTGGAAGTCATCACCACAAGAAAAACACTACTCAAATTACTAAATTAAGAGTATCGAGGAAGTAAAATAAAGAAAACAGCTAGTCATGCCAGAGCTTCAAGGCATCAAGACATGAAAGAAGGAGATCCAGTCCAAGCTAGAAGCAAATAGCTACCTGAGATTGACGTGATGAAGACTGGATAGAGTTGCGGTTGAGTTGAAGACGATGACACGTTTGGCACTCCACAAATAACAAGAAAGAAAACATAAAGTAGGGGTCAGTGCAAAACACAAGTACGAGTAGGTATCAATCGGCCAACCTCAAAAATAGAAAACAATAGTTTCACTAATAACAATAAAATCAACTTCATATTTCTTAAAAACCGGGACAACAAATTTACCATAAACCCTTGGCCTAACACCAAGAACATTTATGAGGACTCAAGCCTCCACGCCCACTCATTTGGGAAACAGGTTCTTTAGATTGAGTATATTAACATATTACAGATTCTTCTCTTTACTATCATGGTGTCGGTAGGACTTGACACTCCGTCCATACTATCCTCGGTGTCGGAAACGTGACACCCGATCCATACTATCCTGTTGCTCGGAACGTGACCACCCGATCCCCTAATACTACGTGTCGGTTCGTGAACACCCGATCCATTAACCTCATGCTTTTAGTTCATCAAGCCTTCTTTATGCCAAGACATCATCATTAATCATGCTACATTATCATAATTATATAATCAATCATGCATGCATACAATTACGTTATAGGAGACTTTACAATCGACCCAATACATATCATTCGCTATAAGGGAGTTACTATGAAATAGCAATAAACCATAACATACCTCCACCGAAGAATTAGTGATCACGACAAAGCTACTCCCAAAATCTTCGTTGCCTATTCGTTCTCCTTCTCCCGTCGGTATTTCTTCCTCTCTGTTCTTTCTATTTTTCTATTCAAACCCTTTTTCTTTACCTAATTGTCTTATAATTAAAGATAAAAGATGATTAGAAAATAAACCACATTTATTTCAGGTTTCCTCCTGTAACCCCCAAGTGAAGAAATACATTTTTTTTAAACCATAACTTGATAATTATTAAGCAGGAATAGTCCAAACGGTCCCTTTAAAACATTTAACAGAAATCCAACCCAGCAAGGTACGCAGCTGTGAGGTCCGTCGGGCGGTAGAGTCGTCCAGCGTTCTCAGAGGACTCAAATTATAAAGAGTCGTGACGGCCCGTCATTGCCTTCTGAGACGGTCCGTCCTGCCATCCCGTCGTGACGTTTAGAGGGTCGATATCCGCACTCAAATTCTCAGGGTCTAAGTGTTTTGGAACGAGACACTCTCGACGGTCCATCACGCCCATGACGGTCCGTCGTGGCATCCGTCGACCCAAATAGTTATTATCAGAATAAACTCTACTGCTGAAAACGACTAAACAGGTCGTTACATAAAATTATTTTAATTGTAATTTTCACTATAATTTTCACTAGCGAATCTTTATAAACCAAAAAGTTTTTACCAACAATCCCCGATTCCCAAATTTTTCTTCAAAAAATGGCGATCGCTTATCTACGGAGATTTGCTTCACGAATCGCCCGAAACACTTCTCTATCATCCTCCTTCGGATCCTCAATCGCTCGATCTTCCGCTTCATCGTCGTCGCCGTCGGCTTCCGCCAAGGTCGCCGATCGGATTGTCAAGCTATCAGCTGTCGATCCAGACGGGAACAAACGCGATGTTGTCGGACTCTGGGGTCAAACACTGCTCAAAGCACTAACGAATCAGGGGTTAATTGACCCAGATTCTCATCGGCTTGAAGATATCGATGCTTGTTCAGCTGAATGTGAGGTACACATTGCTCAGGAATGGCTCGAGAAGCTTCCACCAGCTTCGTATGATGAAAAGTATGTTTTGAAGAGGAATTCTAGAGCTAGGGTTTTGAACAAGCACTCTAGGCTTGGATGTCAGGTGGTTCTTTCCCAGGAACTTCAAGGTATGGTTGTGGCACTTCCTGACCCAAGCCTGGCGATCCCGTAAGGTGAAATGAAAATTTTATTGAGGTTTTTGAATTGCGCATTTGTGTTTTTTGAGATTATTAATAATAATTATGGAAACTTTGGTACTGATGAGTTTTTTTTAATTACTCAGTATGTTTAAGCCATTGGAAGTTCAGGCATTAGAAACTAAGGTGGCATCTGATGTCGAAACTGTTTGAAGTTCACAACTTTGTTTGTTTTAACTTTGAAATGAATGATTTCCCATTTCATGTTATATCCTTGTAAGAATGTATTGCTATAGCTATACTTATCTGACAATTATTGGGTATATGGTAGCCTTTTGAATTACACAATTCATATACAATTGTTTCCTTAGGTAGAGATATTCGGCATACTGCGGTATCTGCTACTGGATGTCTGTGTATTTTAATGGATTCTATTTTATTTTTTTTGGTAATTAGGAATTTTATTACCAAGTAAGAATAATAATAAATAGCTCAATGCAAACGAAAAGGACAGCTAGAGATACTGGACATAGTCCCAGTGTCCTCTATATCTCCACTACTCCTCATCAAACTAGCTATGGTAGAAATTTAAGGGATGAAAGGATACTAGCTAGCTTTAGCTTCATACAAGCTCGGATATAGACATCTTGGATTACATGTTTAATTATTGCAGCAACGGTTCATCTTTTCCCTTCCAACACTGCTTGGCTCCTCTCATGCCAGACCTAATATATGCATGCAGATAGTGTCATTCAATATTAGAATAGATGTGCACTGTTTGTCTTGTACAGTTGTACTATACTTCCATTCATGTTTTCCTGCTTAGTAGCTTACGCCAGATATCTGCACCGATGAGACACTTGAAGAATTAAGTGGTCCAGTGTTTCATCAGTTCCTTTACGCAGATGAAAGATAGGATCCACATTTACTCTTCGTTTAATCAGCCTATATTTAGTATATAGCTTAACATTAGCTACTAGATACACCATAAATCCATTTAGGAGGGGCAGGATTCCTACAGATTAATTTACTCGTAGCAATGACCCCATGAGTTTTAGGAACATTATCCTTACAGAAAATACCTTGGCCTTCAGTTCTGCTGTGCCATTTGAACCGGTAGCTTCCATGTAGGTTGCAGCTTTCAACACCTTCTTGATTATCCAGGAAGCTTGGTTAGCAACAGTGCCACACACTGGTCCATCACTCCCATCTTTTATTTAATGTAGGTGAACCTATCTAATCCACAGTTTGTCTTCCTTATTGCATAGTTCCAGCAAAATTTGCACACCGCAGACTTTTTCCAGTGCCCAATATTGAGTAGATTTAATCCACCTGCACTTATAGGCAAACATAGTATCCCAGGCAATCAATGCTTTTTTGGGAACTTCACATTACCTGGACAAAGGAAGGTTCTATAGATCCTTACTATTTGCTCCACGATTTCCTTAGGCAGAAGAAAGATTTGAGACCAATAGGTTCGAATAAAGAAGAGTATACTTTTTAGCAACTGCACTCTGCCAGCAATTCAAACGCTATTTTGTTAAGTAGGAATATGTCGTATGCCATATGAGACAAATATGTTGACTTGGAAATATATTTATCCTTGATTTGGAGAGTAGAGGTTCTAAAACAAAATCTTGCGGAGGACTGTATATGGGGTTACTTGAGAAAATCAAAAATACTGTTTCAACATTAATTTTTTGGGAGGTCAGGACGTAGGGGTGATACAGTCTCAGATAGAGTGCTTCTACAGTGGGTCTTTAGAAATGTGAATAGTGTTCCTTTTGGGAAGGTCGCCAAATTATGTAGGTTACAGAGCCAATAAATGACCCATATAGTGCTCCTACTGAGCCAATGAGTGACCCAACTGGTCCAGACCATGGCCGTTCCAATGCTCAAGACCAATTTATCGTGAGAAACTCATGCGATCAACTGATAATCTACTGAATTGACTATCAGAAATAGTTAGGGCACCTTTCACCATTTCTTACATACTTGTCTTTTTTCAGGTTATGATCATTCACTTCAGCTTTTGATATTTGTTCTAATTTTCTTAATTTAAGTGCAGGTGAAGTTCTTCTGACTACTTAGGTCTGTATTATCTCGTCTAGCCTTCTTTTTCATTTAGTCATATCACATGTCGCAACTAGATTATAAACTGGGGTTAGCTTATCAAAAGAAAAAACGATTTATACATCTAGAATCTTGGCTCCACAAACAATGGGAGTCTATAGACCAAAAAGTCGTGTAAGGCGAACTTAGGCTGAAGCAGAAAATTCGATCTCAAAATATGTTGATTTTCAAACACAAGTCTCATCAGTGAAAATAAATTAAATGGATTCAAGTAAAATTTTCAAGGACTTCATCCTCACTCATCTTTTCTAAATATTTGAACATCAAAACTCAATGAACAATGAATTGACTGATTCACTCCTCTATCCTTCTCAAACTAAATACCAAACTTTAAAACCCCCCACTGCATTTAGACCGTACCCTTAAAATTAAAACAATAATTCTCAAATACTAGCATTTCCTCATAAACTCCTTTTCCTAAAGCGAGAGAGGAAAAAAGATTCTCACAAGTGGGGAAAACGATGAAAGGATCTACAAGAAACATCGAAGCTTCATATGAGGAAAAAACAAAATCAAAAGAAGGATGAAGAAATATTAACATGAAAGGCAGTGTGCATATATTAAAACATCACAGTATTAGCTTTTACATCAGAATAGAAGTTAACTAGGCTCTACTATCAGTACTAGTTAAGCAGAAGGGTTAACACTAACAGCTAAAAGGATCTTCAGCAAAGTCTAGCAATTAGTGCAGGTAAGTTGCCTGATAGTGGTAACCATTTCCAAAGAAGTTGCCATGTCCGGGAGGGAAGTTGTAGGCAGTACCAAGGAATGGCGGAACGTGGGTATCAGCTGGTCCAGGGTAAGCATATGGTCGGTCATATATGTACTGTGGATACCTATCAGTCATTCTACTAGCATAGAAGTTCTTGTCAGAGCCAACACTAGTGGCTCGAGCTCCATTTCCTACACAATTGGCACGAGGTCTCTTGGGTTGAGGTTTGGCAACTTCAGTTGCTCTTTTCTTGTCTGCCTTTTCTTTCTCCAGCTGGTGAATCCGGTTCTGGAGAGGATCCACGGGGTATAGCGCCTCAAGTTTATGGTCTTCGATGCACTTTATCACAGCCTTCAGTGCAGTCAGCTGCTTCTCGTTGACATCATTCTGAAACAAAGACGAAATACTTGATTGGTGGCACATAAAAAGTTGCTTTAGAAAAGAAAATTCTCATTAAGGTGACGCAAAAATAATTAGCAGAAGAGCATCGACTGCATAACTCCGTAAGCAGCACTTGTTCTCCCAACCCAAGAGAACTAGAGAAGAAACCGATTCTTGGACACGGACCATGATATTACAGTGAGAACTTGTACAAAGCAATACGGACAAAAGAGAAAAGCAGTCCAGTGCACAAAGCATACATGTTAGAAGGTCCTGGGAAGGACCGCACCTCCAAGGGTTAAGATGAAGACAGCCTACACTAATGCAGTGCAAGCATTAGTGGCTGCTTCCACAGCTCAAACCCTATAGGTCACACGGATACCCTTGCTCCAAGGCTCCCCTTACTCATTCAGACAAAATAGTGAATTCAAAATATGCCAAGGCACAGAGTACAAACCTGTGCAGTAGTAGGTGGTGCATTTCCAGATTTGACAGGTGAGGATACTCTGTTTGCTTCATTCAAGTAAGATTTTAGTAGTGAAACAGGTGAAAACTTGTCAGTCAGCTCAAACGCAAAAGCTAGATTAACAGCATCTATATGCCTCCCGTTATTAACCAACACGTCAATAACACCTGTAGAAATGCAAAAGTAGAAACCATACGAATGTAAAAAAATCGGAAGCATATGAGCCAACTTGACCTCCTAGACCGATATCAATAGATGACAGGGAATACTGTTCCACTTATGTGAAGCTAAATTCTTGAAAATATGAACAGGGAGAGGAACATGTTATGAATTTCAATTCTGTCAAGAGACATGTATTCCATCGAAAATATAAGCTATAAAAAATCTACGCATGGACTCAAGTATTTCCGAAAACTAACCTGGCATTCTCTCAGACAATCCAAGGGAACGACAGAGATCTGCTGTTTGGCGACGACGTGAAACCATGGGTATCAGCTTGTACAGGTCTTCCTGGTTAAAGTTGGAGTTAATACCAAAAGTAGCAAGAAGCTGTAAGAATGCATGAGCCTCCAAAGAATTCCCATTATTTGCATCAATGTCAAGCTCATCTAACTTTGGTTTCCACTCCTCAGCAATAGCTTTTGCCCGTCCCTTAACACTTGCTGATATTAAACTTGAAACAGAATCCAATTCCAGTGTTGTTAATAAAATGCTAAGGCATTCCATTAGCATAATACAAGTTCGGCGAAGACCTAAAAGATTTGCATCTTTTTTAGCATCTGAAATTGACATTTCTGAGGGGTAAAAACCCTTGAGTGAGTCCAGCACCAAACAGGCAGGATCAACAGCAGTTCTTAAAGCAGATGGAATTTCCTCCCTTACAGCAGCCAGGTTCTTGCGGTTGTCAGATATAAATTTGTGGAGGCCCTCCGAGTCCATATATTGGCATAATTTAACTAAATCTGGATAACCTCTGACTTCCACAACACCGTTCTTGAAAGGCTTCATATTATCCTCTGTATTCTCCAGTGGTATGTAATCAAGAGGCTTTGCATCAAACATAGACGACTCACCTTGCACCTCAGGAGTAGCACCAGCAGGTTCCATGCAATTAGACTTCATATGCTTCTCCATAGCAATAGTAATGGCAGAAACGGCAGCATCTCTTTTCTCTTGGAGGCTCTCAAGTGAAGCTTTCTCACTAGAGATAACAGCAGCTTGACGATTCTCCAATATCTTTTTAGATTGAACTATTTTCGTTTCAAACTCTTTCTCTTGGTCTTCCAATTCGGTGAAGCGCCTCTTCAAGGACTTCTCAAGCCCATGAAAGTGCTCTTCGAGTTGCTTCCACTTCAGGTTTAGTGTAACAGCACGATTACTTTCCAGCTCAGCAAATGCTTTCTGCAGCTGCTGTATCTTAGAGGTTGTGGAGTCCATCAGTGTTGCAACTGATTGTGTATCTTCCATGGTAAAAATCCTAAAAGCATTGGGAGATGAAACACAAGAAATAAGAACAAGTTCTCAGTATTGTTAACTAAAAGAACTCCAATTTCTTTATTTTTAATTTGAAAACATTTACATTTCGGAGTCTAATATCTAGACAAATTATTGAAAGAGATCACTATACAAACCCATAGCTGCCTATAAAAAGTCAAAAGATAAATCTAACTAAGATTGAGGTTGACACAATTTTAATGTTCTAATATATCGGAACCATCCCTTCTTATCCTATCCCTTTTCGGATTTTAGTATTTCAGAGTTGGTCACAGATGCTCCTTAACTAAACTCCACTCCACTTTTTCATCAAGGCCAATGGAGCATCTCCCCATGATAAAGTATCTACTATCTACTACACTTCTTCAACAGCATTACTGTTAGAAATAAGGCAAGATCCAACACTCCAACAGGAATACACCTCATAATACACGCAGAGAGAGAAAAGGAAAGAAAATATCCAAAATAGCCTTCTGATAAAGTACCTACTACTCTCTAATTCTCATGAATAACCTTTTCAACAGCATCATTGTTAGAAGTAAGGCAAGATTTGCTTATAACCAACACATCAACAGGAACACACCTCATAATACATGCAGATAGAGAAAAGGAAAGAAAATATCCATAATAGCTTAAAGTACCTACTACTCTTCAATTCTCATGAATAACCTTACAAGACGACGACAAGTTCAAAATACGCTGTTAATGTGTCAAATCAAGTTCACTCACGAAAACTAAACCAAGAAACTCAGAATTTAAGATTTGTAAACAAAATCATCAATCGATCAATCAACTTAACCTCAGATCCAGAACTAGTTAGCATTGACCACATGAATTCTCTAA
Organism: Solanum habrochaites; assembly: GCA_027704765.1. Classification (NCBI taxonomy): domain Eukaryota; kingdom Viridiplantae; phylum Streptophyta; class Magnoliopsida; order Solanales; family Solanaceae; genus Solanum; species Solanum habrochaites. The sequence goes on from JAKWJA010002494.1 coordinate 1,692,087, forward strand.
TTCCTCTTGTGAGGCAATATTAGGGATTTCCCTTAACTATAAGTAAGCTAAAACTCGTGTTTATCTTAAACTAACATGAAAGTCTTCAACCAAACAACAACAACAACAACATCATACCCATTTTAATCCCAAAAGTGGGATATGGGTAGGGTAGGATGTACACAGACCTTACACTTAACACCTATCTTTGGGGAACATGCAAGTCTTCAACAGACAGAAAAAAAGAACCTAGCGAACACTACACCTAAAAAGAAATAGAACCAAAGAAAAAACATTACAAATACTAACAAAGAAAAAGATTATAAAAAAGCAAAATGTCAAGAAGTCAAACATAAATTATTTAACAACAGGACCAAAACAATATCGCACTCTAATAGCTCCTGCACCTAAGTAACCGCCCAAAAAAATACTCTGATAGCCAACAAAAAGACTAAATTTGAAAAATAATAATGGATCAAAATGAACACGTAAGAAGTTACTTCCTCCGTTCACTTTTACTTTTTCCACTTTGGATTTTGCACATCCGTTAGGCCTTAAGAAACATATTCATACCCTATTAATTGATGGTGAGTATTAGGTCTTACAAACTGATTTAGGAAAGAAGTAACTAATACTGAGGCTAAAACATGAAAGAAAAATAATCCTCTTACCTTGAAAAGTTAAAACTGACAAGTAAAACACAAAAATCCAGTTTTGTAATCGTGAACAAGTAAAAGAGAAAGTAGGGAACGTTAACACTGGCGAACGGAGCAAAACTAATTACTTTGTCCCACATTAACATGCAAGTCTTCAACCAAAACAAAAGATTAACAAACAAGGAAAACACAAAAGTCTAGGTTTGTAAAAGTAAACGAGAAACTAGGGAGTGTAACACTGGAAAACGGAGCTAAAACTCAAATTTTATCCCACAATAACATGCAAGTCTTCAACCAAAACAAAAGATTAACAAACGAGGAAAACACAAAAATCCAGTTTTGTAATCGTGGATGAGTAAAATAGAAAGTAGGGGGCGTTAACACTGGTGAACGGAGCTAAAACCCATCCCACAATAACATGCAAGTCTTCAACCAAACAAAAGATAAACAAACAAGGAAAACACCAAAATTTAGTTTTGTAAACAAGTAACCGAGAAACTAGCGAGTGTAACACTGGAAAATGGAGCTAAAACTCAAATTTTATCCCACAATAACATGCAAGTCTTCAACCAAAACAAAAGATTAACAAACGAGGAAAACACAAAAATCCCGTTTTGTAATCGTGGATGAGTAGTAGGGGGCGTTAACACTGGTGAACGGAGCTAAAACCCATCCCACAATAACATGCAAGTCTTCAACCAAAACAAAAGAAAAACAAACAAGGAAAACACAAAAATCTGGTTTTGTAATCGCGGACAAGTAAAAGTGAACGCAGGGAGTGTAACACTGGAGAACGGAGCTAAACTCATAGTTTATCCCACATTAACATGCAAATCTTCAACCAAAACAAAATATTAACAAACAAAGAAAACACAGAAGTTAAAAATTTCAAAAAATAAAATTATTTTTTGTTTCACAAAAAAAAAAAAAAAATTTAACATGAAGCACAATGAAAATTACTAAATCACACAGAGCTAACAAGAGCCTTACACACCAGTAAGATATCTCACTCTAATATCTCCACGACCTAAGTAAACGGCAAACATAGATATTCAGATCGCAAACAAAATTAAGCTAAACAAACAACAAAACATCAAAATTAACATGTAAAAAAGCTACTACACTAGCTAATTGAGCTCCAAGTTTCACAAATTTTGTAAATTACAGCAAAAAAGGGGTAAATGTGTTAACGAGCAAATACTTGATCTGAAGCTACTGAGTGACCTAAAAAAAGAAAGCAAATGAAAATAGAAGTTGAGATGTAAGAGCTTACGAGATCGGCGGCGGAAAATGAAGTGTCGGCGGCGAATTTCGCCGGAGAAATTAGGCCATTTTCTGGTGGCGAGGGTTTTATGGTTTGAAGAGAGAAGGAACAAAAGAGGAAAGTAAGTGATAGAATGTTGACTGCTATTTTACGACAGCTTCTGACACACACACATTGCAGCAGCCTTTTTTTCCCTATTACCACATTTTTTTTATTTTTCGATTCGATATTTAATATTCATATTGAAATTAAATAAATTTAAATTCTTATTAGAATTCAAATATAAAGGTATTGTTATACTGAGTATTCGTTTGACCATGAGAAATTTTTATTTAGTTTATTTGTGATTTATATGGTATAATATAAATTAGTTCGAGCATACTTTAAATGGATTATCATGTTGACTGTGTATAACTATTCGTTCAAGTTTAAATATATATATCAATGCACATTTAAAGTTGGAGACCATACATATCTGCTGAGGTGTTGTTAAAAACATATTTATGTCATTTATATTTACACATGTTTATCTTCGATTTATAATTGTGCTTGAATAGAAATTCAAATCAACATTTAGAAATGGCAAATATGAAATTATGCTCCCATTTTTTTTAAAAAAATGATTTTAAATTTCAAATTATGATTTTTTAAAGAAAATTTAATATGAAACTTAGCCCACAAGTATAGTTTGAAAAAAAAACTGTCATTTTAAATTTTATAATTATATCATTTTATAATCTAATTTAAAATATAAAATATATTTAATGCTAAATCTTTTAAAATTAAATATATAAAATTTAAATTCTAAAATCAAATTAAAATCCGAAGAATCTTCGTCTGATAACCAAACATTATCCATATACTGTTTATTCTTTTCTTGTGCAATTATTTTGATGAAATTCAAATTCACCTTTTTTTTCTTTTTTTTTTTAGTGAAGAATTATTTTTTTATCGCGCCTTTTATAAACATTTTTCATATCATTAACAAATTTTAAAATGGATTAGTATAAATTTATTTTTATAATACTTGAAGTTAGAATCATAATTTTAATTATAAAGGTATTAAATTTTAAAATCGATAATTTTAATAATAATAAGTGAATTTTAATTTTAATATTTATATACGTTTGATAAACTTTTCGATATAAATACTCAATTTATAATTTATAGAAGGCAAAATCAAACAACTAAATCTATAAATTCCATATTTTAGAAAAAAAGTTCTATGATATATAATATGAATGATGTAACTCTCCACCAAACTTTGACAAGACAACCAATTCTAGATATTTAATTGGTAAAAGTATCAAAAGTTGTTCTTTCTAGATATTTATTAATGGTAATATTTATCATAGCGTAAATTTATAAGATTTCACCAAAATTTACATGCACGATAAAATATTGAAGTATGTACTTGAACAATTTGAATCATTTAAATTTGCATTCATTAAATATTTATTCAACTCTATCAATTAGATTGGATTGAACTATAATTTCTTTTTAAATCTAATAGAAATTTCTATTAGAGGTATAAGTTTTATACTCCGTTAATATTGTATTTTATTTATTTTTCAAGTGTAGTGCAATTTTTGCTATTTATTTTTAGGAAAAGTGACAGAAGTCTCACTTTTAAGTTTTTTTTATTATCATTATCCTTTATTAGTTTTACTAATTCTTAAAATTTTGTCTTTTCACACATTAGATTAATGTATCATTACATCAAATTAATGTATCTCGAGCATCATATCAGATTAGTGTATCATGTATAAAGTGTACATCAGATTAGTATATCATGTATAAAATATAATGTATTATACTTAATCATTAATGTATTTCGCTTATTAGATTAATGTATTAACACTTGTATTATTGTATTAATTTGAGGAATTTTTATAATCATAAACTTATAAGGAACAAATGAACATGTCACCTTAAAAATATTTTGATTTCTGTCATTTACCTTTATTTTTATTATATGGTGTAGTTTTTTATGTTGCATAATTTGATTTTTAAACTACACACTATTGTCGGTCATGTATTTATTGAAACTTTCACAATGTTTCTTTTTTATTTTTTCATTTTCACCACACCCAACGACGAAGGTAAAATATCTCATTATTTAATATTTAATGAAAAATTAAAATTGTTAACTTAATCGATAGAATCGTTAATATGGGTTAGGCACGTTAGGTTGGCTTGGTCTAATCCAAGATCTAATAGGAATGTATTAAGATTTTTTGAGTCCATTTAAGAAAAGGGGTTTATAGTTCGGTCTGAATAAATCTATTGATTTGTAGGGCTTGAAAAATATAGGTAGGGTCGGTAATCAATAAAAATTAGTTAATAAATACAATAATATATTAAAATTTAAAATTGAAGAGAGCCCAAGATAAAAACAATTAGGTTAATAGTTATATTTATATATTTATACTTTTATTTGATTTTTTTTAATAAATATTATAAAGATAATTTTATTTGTGGATTTGATTAACAAGTATCATTAATATAATATAATATTATTTTATTGATATTTATGATAATATTTTTAAATGGTAATTTATAATTTATTTAATAATTATAAAAAAATATAATTTTTAAAAAAATGGATTGACCCGGCAAATCTGTAACTCACGTACTTGTGGGTGGATTCGTCGTTTTCTGGCTCACACAAAATATGGGCTAACTCAACTTGACCATAAAATGTCAAAGTCAATATGAATTAGCTCGAATGAGGTGGGTTGGTTCATATTGACAACTCTACCTACAAATTATTAGAAGATTTTTGGTTATACTTAATGGATTATTTTAGACTTACCTTCGAAACTTTTTCATTTTTTTCAAAATTTATTAGAAGATTTTTTTTAGTTTAAAACATAGCATGTTCCACTAGAGAGCTGTTGGCTATAAGTTTAATAATTAAGAATTGAAGATTATCAAAATAAACAATGATATATGTGGATTTAGTTCCATTTGAAGATTTTACGCTTGTGTCATGTACTAGTTTTGGGTATTTGTGAGTTTCATGATTTTTCTCCCCTGAGAAATCATATATGAGCTAATATCATTTAAATAATGAAATGGGTTATTCCATTATTTTTTTTATAACATATTAAATTTATATACTTCCTTAATTTTATTTTTTATTTTATGTGACATTATTTAATTTGATACGATATTTTTTAAAGATATCTGTATGAGAACAAATCATTATATTATGGGAAAAAGGAATTCAATGTTAAATTATTTCATATGATATTCTTTTTTTCGAAATGGGGGAACTAAAAGGAAAAGGGATATCGCATAAAAATAAAATGAATGTGGCAATAATAATTATCCTCCGTGAATTTATATTTACCTCTAATAAAAAGTAATACAGTTTTCTGTTCATTCCCGTTTAGGCATCCTATTGAACTGTAACGACCTGTTTTTATTCGTTTTGAGCAACACTTTTATTTTCTGGGAAAACTGCTTGGACGACGATGTAACGACGACGCATAGTCAACGACGGCCGCCCGTCTAGGATGGTGTCGTCCCATGACACTTAGAATTTGAAATTGGGTACTGAAAAAAATCTCGACTCGCTGTAATTGTGACGGACCTTCAGGACGTTCCGTCACATTCCACGAAGACCGTCGTAGTTTTCGTTGCAAAACACTTCAAACCTTTTTGAAATTGGTACAAGAAACGAGTTTTCTGACCGTCATGGACGAGGTACGGACGGACCGTCCACAGCTGTTCGGGCTGTCACATGCAGGTACTTGAGTTTCGAGCGCCTGCGACGACCCTGTGTGACCGGCCGTCCGGCAGGCCACGGCCCCGTCACAGGTTTGCGCAGTCCCAGGCAAAATTAGGATTCTCTACTACAACTTTTTAGGGGTCGTTTTGGACTACTTTCCTTAATTATAAAGATTGAGGGCTGGTTAAATTAATGGTCTAATTACTTGGGTTTTTAAAAGAGCTAACCTTAAGTTAATTAGTGGGTTTTATTGTCCTCCTTTGACACTGAATTATAACTTTTAATTAGGGTAAAAGAAGGAGGGTTTGAAATAAAACAGAACAAAAAGAAAAGAACGAGTAGAGAGAGAGGAAACGAAGAGGATAGCAAGTATTTTGAGAAGATAGCTTGGTGATTCATTTCTTCGGTGGAGGTAGGTTATGGTTTTATGTTACTATATTCGTAGTGAACTCTATAGGAATAATTAATTGTGGATAGTATTGTAAACCTGCTATGTGCTTCGGTTTATGCTTGCAATATTATGATTATGAAATGGCTATGAATTAACAAAGATGATAAGCTATTGAATCCCAAATCTTGAAGAACCCTAATTCCGCTTGATATATTATCTAAATGAGAATGATGATGCCTTAGTATGAAAGAAGGCTTGATAAAATTATATAATGAGAATGATGATGCCTTAGTGTAAAGAAGGCTTGATGAATTAGGGGAATCGGTGCCACTTTCCGACACAGGATGAATATGGATCGGGTGTCCACGTCCGGACACCATGATAACTATGGATCGGGTTCCACGTTTCCAGTACCAGGATAGAATAATTGAGGATCGAGTTCACGTTCCGACACCAGTATAGAATGAGGATCGGAGTGGCCACTTCCTGCACCATGATATAAATATAGTGATCGGAGTGCACTACCGACACAAGAGGAAAGAAAGATAATGAATCTTTAAGATAATGAATATACCATCTAATGACTTAATTTCCCAAATGAGTTGTATTGAGGCTGAGTCCTCAACTGTGGAACGCCGGTTTGTAGTTATTGATGAATCATGTTGGTTTATTGCTTACAATGTGAGTATTGTAGTTGATTTACATTATATTGATCTATAGTTTTCCCTATTTTGAGTTGGCCGATGATATTGCTACTCCAGTACTGGTGGTTGTACTGACCCCCTACTTTCTGTTTTCCTCTTTGTTATTTGTGTAATGCATCCAGCAACGTTCCTCAACTTCAACTCAAACAGTAGTCTACAGCCAGTCCTTGCACTTCATATCGTAAAATTCAGTGGTGAGCTAATGCGTCTAGCTTTGGCTGGGTCTTCTTCTCAAGTCTTGATGCCTTGAAGCTTCCGGCATGTGACTAAGCTTTTAGTTTTTTTTCTTAACTTCTATTTAAGGTTGTGAATTTGAGATAGATGTTCTTGTGATGATGACTTCCAGATTCTGTGGATAATAATAATAGTTTGAATTGTTTTATTAATGCTTTAAGTCTTTCCACATTATTTCTGTTGATATAATCTTGAATGTAAGTTAGATGGGTTTGGTCGCTCACATAGGAGGGTAAATGGGGGTGCCATCGCGTCTGATTTGGGTCGTGACAAACTTGGTACAAAGCCTTAGGTTCATGTCTCATCACCCAGAACAGGTCTAATAGAGTCTTTAAGGAACGTAGGGGGACTCCTTTACTTTTCCTTGAGAGGCTATAAGACTGTAGGAAAATGCACTCTTTCATTCTTCTTTCGTGCTACTACTTGAGTCCAATTTGGTATCTGGCGTACAATTGGTAACTGCCCATCTTCACTCTATTTCGCGAGATGGTGAGACAATAGCAACGACCGCACCAGCACAACAGGAGACAAGAAACGACTTAGCCAGCCACTGGGGGGCTGTGAGGCCGAGGAAGAGCAAACGTCAAGAGGCCGTGTGAGAGGTGAGGAGGACGTCCTCTAGAGAAGAGGCACAAGCACCTAGCCCATCTATACTCGGCGGCGGTGACTCCTCCACCGACCAGAGGAGTGATCAAGAGTGGGAGGAAGGGAGAAATGAACAAGGAGCAGAATGAGGAATGCCACCCCTCACAACCTACCCCAGATATGATCAAACAACCCAGGTAACTTGCTTATCTTATTGGGTTATCCCGATCAGGTCATGCACGTCCAGTTGGTTTTCCTTCTGCACCAACACCATCCGGTTTCAGAGGTACGACATGCGGCTACTATGGCTCCCCGCATGGATTCAATCATGGGAATGAGGCACATTTCCAGTCTGAACTACCTGGGCCTATTATGACAAATGATCAGCATGACCTTTTTCATAATTTCTTGAAATTGACCTCCACCTCCATTCTTAAGGGCGGCAATCAGAGGATGCTCTATTTTTCTGTTGATTGTCATGAGCTCTACACAAGATTGGTATATAGACGTTTTGGCGTTGAGTTCGTGAGCTACTATCAGTTTTTCCAAGAGGGAACGCCAAAACCGTGGTGGCTTTTCACATGCATGTTGAGTGTCAACCAACAGAGGCAACCACCTGATTGGAATGCATGCTGCTACCCTGTTTATGGAGAAAAAAGTATATCCAATGACTGTGAGCGAATAAAACAGGACGGTTCTTGATTCTGAGCAAGGGAGTATGACAGTTAACAAACCGCGTATGAGGCTAACTTTCGCACACTATCATCCAGATACGCCACCCAACTTTGGTTTCATCCCCAGAACGGATTCGCCGTTTTGTGAAGGGTGAGGTCCATAGTTGTTCTGATTTATCCTTACAAGGTAGCGTCTAAACGGCAACATCCTTCCAGAGGGTGGTAGACTTTGGGATAGAAGTGGAAGGAGTGAAAGCCAGACGACTTCACCACGACATCGACATCGAAAAGGTTTTCGAAGGGAGGTGATTTTTAATGGTTCCTTTTTCACTCTAGAGGACGAGCTCCGGAGGTTCTCAAGTCGACCAAGTTCAGTCTTCACTACAGACTCAGTTGGGGTCCACCTCAAGAACGGTCAAACACTACTCCGAGAGCCTATGCATGAACCCCGAGAGTGTTATGGGTGTGGGGAGTTTTGACCATCAAGAGGTTATTGTCCAACCAGAGTTACAAACCCCACTAGCTAGAGGGTGAAGGGTCTGGTAGAGGCCCGCTTTTCTGGAGGACGTGGTGGTCGAGTAATTGTGTCATCACAACGGCAGATGATGGTCAAAATGGATCCACTACCTACTCAGACAGGTAGGAGGGGCAATGGAAAGACAAACGATATGGCCCATGTTCTCTTTACCCTGGGAGAATCTGAATCGGAGCGTCTGATGCTGTTATCACAGTAATCTTTTGGTTTTGATTGCATGGCATCTGTATTATTTGACCTTGGATCCACGTTTTTCATATGTTATCTTCATCATTTCTAATGTGTCTGAAATTGCATTTTGAATTACTTGACATGCCTATTCGTGTTTCTACACCGGTGGGTGAGTCTTTGGTAGTGAAAAGGTACATGGTCTTGTTTGGTGAACTTGTTGTGGAGTAATCACTTAGTAGATTTGGTTTATCTAGAGATGGTTGATTTTTGAGTAATTCTCTGGGTATGCCTTGGCTTTCTCCGCAATTGCAATCTTGGATTGTACTTGTAAAACGGTGACGTTAGCCCAGCCTGGAACAGATCCGTTAGTGTGGAGGGTGACTACACTCTAATCCGGTGCGTATAATCTCCTTTCTTCGTCTAAGAAATGGTTAGTAAAGGGTGTTTAGCTTCTTGGCACATCTCAGGATGACACTACCCAAGTACATTGATTAGTCGGTTTTCGGTGGTCAAGTGATGTCTTGATGTATTCCCTGCAGAATCTTCCGGGTATGGCCCCCAGATAGGGCTTTGACTTTCTGTATTGATCTTTGAACCAGGTAAAACCTGGGGGGGTACTCTCGCCCATTTCTAATAACCCCCTTAAAATGGCCCCCCGCGGAGTTTAAGGATTAAAATCCCAACTTCAAGAGTTGTTGGCAAAAGCTTCTTAGAACAAAGTGCATCTCCTTTGGGTGCTTTCCGGTTTTTTTTGTGAAAGAAGAATGATGGGAAGTTTTTGGTTTGCTAGACTGCCCGTAAGTTGAACAGTGACCATAAGAACAATTATCCTCGTTCCTCTCATTGAGGACTTGTTCAGTATGTCAGTTACAAGGTGCTTGTTTCTTTCTCTACGGTGACTTGAGATCCGTTATCATCATAATTGAAAATACGGGCAACGGATGTGCAACGACTCTTTTCGAACGAGGTAATTGCAATTACGAATTTGTGGTGATGTCTTTTGGTCTTACGACGCCCCTGCTAGCGTTCATGAGCTTTATTGAACGTAATTTAAGCCTTCTTTAGACCTCTTTGTATCGTATTTATAGGATGATATACTGGTATATATTCCATAAAAGGTAAGAGGACATAGGAGCATTTGAGGTTTGTTGAAAATGTTGAGGTGAGAAAAAAAGCTTTACGCAAGTTCTCTAAGGGTGAGTTTTGGCTCGAGCAGTGTCCTCTTGGGGCAGTGGTTTCGAGGAGTGGGTGATGGTAGATCCTTCTAAGATGAGACAGTGAATATTGGGTAAGACCCACAATGTGTCCAGAAATACGGAGTTTTTGTTGGTTAGCTAGCTACTACCGACGCTTTGTCAAGGCATTCTCTTCTATTGCTTCCGCAATTGACGAACTTGTACTAGCAGAATGTTCCATGTTGTAATGGTCGATGAATGTGAGGAAGCTTTCAGAGCTTAAGACTTTGTTTTCTACCGCACTATCCTCACCTTGCCGGTATAGTGTAAGAACTTCATGGTTTATTGTGATGCATCCTATTCGGTTTGGGTGTCAAGTGCTAATGCAAGAGAAGAACTGGATTGCTTATGCCCAATACAATGTAAAAGTGCCATAACTAACTAATCCACTCATGACTGAATTGGCCGCGGTCGTGTTTGCATTGAAGCAATGGAGACACTATTTATCATGGGGTAATGTGGATGTCTACCCGGAATCATCGTAGCCTTCAGTAATGTCTTTACTCAGACAAGTTTGGAATTGAGGCAAATGATATGGAGGGAACTACTGAAGTGACTACGACCCTCACTAGTTTTTTATCATCCGGGTAAGGCGAATGTTGTGGCAGATGCCTTGAGAGAAAGGCAGGAAGCATGGGCAAGTCTACTTCATTGCAAGCCTCTAGACGCCCATTGGCTTAGCGAGGGTCAGACTCTGGCTAACGGCTGATGAGGTTGGAATAATGAGAAGGGAGGATTGTTGGCTAGTTGGAGTCAAGATCTTCTTTCTTGCCAAGATTAAGGAAACAGTTTTATTATGGAAAACAACTAAGGCGAATCCGAGATAAAGTGTTGCCGAGGGAGGCTAAATGAAGCGACAATCGATGAGGAAAGGTGTTTGGGATAAGGAAGGGTTTTTTTTGTTTATGTGTACCCGCGCATTGATGAGTGAAATCAACACTATCCTGGCAGAGCCGCATAGTTCAAGGTTTCCATACACCGGTGCAACCAAGATGTATCGCGAACCTAAACGAACACTTTTGGTGGAGAAGATGAAGCGTGATATGTGGTTTTTATTGCCAAATATTCCCAAATTGGTCAACAAAGTAAAGTATGAAACCAGAGGCCCGGAGAACACTTCAAGAATTGCCCATTCCGGAATGGAAATGGGAAAGAATCGCAATGGACTTCGTGGGTTGGACTTCCAAAGACTTGGGCAAGTATGACTCTACTTGGGTGATTGTTGATAGGTTAACTATCCGGGCTCATTTCATTCCCGTTTAAGGTGGAACTTACATGCAGAGAAGTTAAGCAAAATCTACATCTCGAAATCGTTCGATTGCATGGGGTTCCACTATCCTTATATCAGATAGAGTACGCAGTTTACTTCTAAGTTTTTGTTGGAAAACATTGAATGCAGAATTGGGTACGAGGTTGGACCTTAGTACCTCACACCCAACTAACCGGCCTAAGCTCCCCAACCGCGTTCCTCCTCAGACGAGGTCCGTCTGAGCGAACGTTCAATTTTTGGAGGATAGGCTCGCGCATGCGTGATAGAGTTTGGGTGCCATTGGGATAGCTTCTTAACCTTTGGCAGAGTTTTCGTACAATAATAGCTATCACTCCAGCATTGTATTGGCTCCATTGAACATTTGTATGGGAGGAGGTGTAGATCTCCCATTGGGTTGGTTTGAAATTCATTCGAGTTTAGACCTTACCCTTGGGGTACCGTCTCTTGAGGGATTCGTTAGAAAAGGTGAAGGGCATTCAGAAAGCTTCTAGTCGGCGCAAGTAGACAAAAGGAGTATGCGACCGGAAGGTTAGAGACTTGGAGTTCATGGAAGGTGAAACAAGTCTTGTTGAAGGTTCACCCATGACAGGTGGTGATGCGTTTTGGCCAAAGGGTAAGCTAATCCAAGGTATATTGGACCATTTGATGTCCTAAAGCAATTAGGGGAGGTGGCTTATGAATTAGCCTTGCCCCGAGTGCTGTCCGAAGTGCATCCGGTATTGTCATGTGTCCGTTGAAAGATACCCATGGAACTGGAAAACGCCATTATCCTGTTTGGGACTCAATGTTGTTGGATGGGGGAAAACTGACTTATGAAGGGAACCATTTGCTATATTAGATAGAAATTTCGCAAGTTGGATCGATAGAGATTGCCTCCATCAAAGTTCAATGATAAGAATCGACCGGTTGAAGAGGCTACTTGGGGAAGTAGGCGGATATACAGAAAAATACCCCATCTGTTCACAATTCAGGTACTCTCCTTTTCGGCCATTGTTTTTCTTTTTTGGATCGTTCGGACTAACGATGGGTAAATTGGTATCTATTTTGTGTTTAACGACCGTTTAAGATCGTTTTGGACAACAATTTTAATTTCTGGAAAAACTGGCTGGGACGACGGATGTAAACGACTACCCGTCATAGTCACGACGGCCCGTCGAGGATGTGTCCCGTCCCATTACACTTAGAATTTGAAAATGGGTACTGAAAATCGACGTAACGCTGTAATTGTGACGGACCTGCAGCGTGCCCGTCACATCCACGACGAACCGTCGTGATTTTTCGTGCAAACCACTTTCAACTTTTGAGAATTTGTACAGAAACAGTTTCTGACCGTCATGACGGAGGAACAGGACGTACCGTCACAGCTGTGACGGGCTGTCAAAGGGCCCCCTAGGGGTGAGTTCGAGGGACTGCGACGACCCCCCTTTGTTAACGGACCGTCCGTAGGCACGAACGCCGCGTCACAGTTGGTCAGCTCCCGGCAAAACAGGATTCCTCTACACGTTTTAGGGTTCGTTTTGGACTATTCTTTCCTTAATTATAAAGATTGAGGGGTTAATATTAATAGGTCTCATTACTTGTAATTACTGGGGTTAAAAGAGCTAACCTTAAGTTAATTATTGGGTTTTATTGTCCTCCTTACACTTATTATACTTTTAATTAGGGGAAAAAGAAGGATGGTTTTGAATAAAACCACAAAGAAAAGAACGAGTATAGAGAAGAGAAACGAATAGGATGCAAGGAATTGTGAGAAATAGCTTTTGTTGATTCATCTTCGTGGAGTAGTTTATGGTTTATGTTTACGATATTCCGTAGTGAACTCTTAATAGTAATATTATGTGTTGATAGTATTTGTCACCCTGCTATGTTGCTTAAGGTTGCTATGCTTCATTATTATTATTATGAAATTGCGATGAAGAACAAAGCATGATGAAGGCTATTGAATTCCAAATCTTTGAAAGAACCTAATCCTTGATATTTAATAATGAGAATGATGATGGCCGTTAGTATGAAAGAAGGCTTGATAAATTATAATAAGAACTGATGATGCCTTAGGTGTAAAAGAAGGCTGATGAATTAGGGGATCGGGTGCCACGTTCCGACACCACCAGGATAGAAGATGGGATCGGGTGTCACTTTCGACACCAGGATAGAATATGGATCTGGTGCCACGTTCCAGTACCAGGATAGAATATGAGGATCGGAGTGTCACGTTCCGACACCCAGATAGAATGAGGATCGATTGCCACGTTCCGGCACCAGATAGAAATAGAGGATCGGAAGTCTCACGTACCGACACAATAGGAAGAAAGATAAAATGAATCTTGAAGTAATGAATTACTCAATCTAATGAACTTAATTCCCAAATAGTATGGTATTGAGCTTGAGTCCTCACGGTGAACGCGGTTGTATTTATTATAATTCATGTTGTTATTGCATCACATGTTGAGTCTTGTAGTTGATTAACATTATTATTGATATATACTGTTCCCTTTTTGAGTTGGCGTGATATCTACTCGTACGTGTGGTTGTAACTGACCCCCTACTTTCATGTTTTCCTCTTTGTTATTTGTTTAAGGCCGCAACTTCCGTCACCTTCTACTCAACATAGATCTAGCCAGTCTCACTTCATCGGAAACTTTCAGGTGGAGCTAATGCGTCTACGTGGACTGGGTCTCTTCTCAAGTCTTGAGCCTTGAACTTCCGTCAATGGACTACTTTTTAGTTATTTTTGTGCTTCGACATTCCTAGTTACTTAATTTGAGATAGATGTTCTTGTGATGATGACTTCCCAGATTCTGGGATAATAATAATTATATTTGGACTGTTTATTAAATGAGTTTCATCCTTTCCCGCATTATTTTCTTTTGGATATCATTGAATGTTAAGGATTTTAGATGGGTTGGTTCGCTCACATAGAGGGTAAATTGGTGCCAGTCGCGCCCCTGATTTGGGTCCGGGACATGAACTAGCGGCACCAATAGGATAAGTTATGTTTTTTCATAAGGGTCGTGACTGTTTGAAAGGTTGTGCTTTTTTTCAAAGGGTTGTAACCTTTCTGAAAGATTGTCTTATTTTCAAAGAGTTGCGACATTTATCCTTTGTTGACTATAAATAGAGAAGTTTTCTCTCATTTTTATGCATCGAATTTTTCCCCTCTCTTGTATACATTTCTTACAAGACAAAATCGATCGATTGTGTCTGTCTGTATGATTCGTTGCTTCCATTTTGAGTTTGTTGAAGTCATCGAAGTTTGAGGTACCACTACTTCGTTAATGATTAATCCGTTTTATCTTGGGAGGAATTAATCTGCAACCTCGGGGACTTGAGGGGATTAGATTTCTTAAGGACACGCAGTGAATTCTGTGGACTCGAATAATTCTCTGTGTTGTTTTTTTCATCTTTTATTTTTTCTGGTTAGCTAATCTGAATACAGGAGATAATACCTATTTCATCTTTTATTTGTAGTTGCGACGCGTTTTATGTCTAATAATCTACATTTGTTATACGATCTCTACTGATGTGTATCTTTGTTTCGTTGATTTATGTTTTAGTTGATGTTGTATTCAGCCTTAATTGTTACCTTTTGTTTATCATTTAAAAACATTTCTTTAGAGATGAAAAAACAAACAATACATCGAGAAATTTCAAAAAATTGAATTTTGACCACACATGTATGACAATCTGCATTAAATTCATTGTTTTTAATCTTTACTATTTACTAGATGACATATTGACATGAAGTTCGATAGAAATTTTAGTGTCAATTGCCCAATCAAATGCTTCCTTTTGTAAAATAAGTAAGTGTATGTAATCAAAGGCGGAGTCAGAATTTTCAATAAGAGATTTAAAATATGTAAAAATAGACATAAGAAGTAGTTGAAGGGGGTTCAACATTTACTATACATACATATAAAATCATTTTAATCACGTATAAGTAATATAATTTTTCACCGAAGAATGTTTGAATGAACCCCCCTTATACAAGATGGCTCCGCCTCTGTATGCAATGATGTAGAGTATATACATGCTTGCCACCAACCTCACAAGTATAACCTGATTACTAAATTTGATATGAGATGAAAGGATTAATTTTTTTTGTTCGAGTCGATTCAATTATGAACTTAAAAAAAAAAGGAGGAAAGAAAAATTAAGAATTAATTCGTTCAATTTGATATGTACCTAGCTAGTTAATTATAAATAGTTGTGAAGTCGTGAATTTTAATATGAAAATTCGAGTAAAATTGTTTAACTCAATATGTAATCAATTAGTTATAGATATTATAGTGAAGCTAAGAACTTTAATCGAATATTTATTTATTTCCCAAGAAATGCAAAGGAATTGCTTGGTTAGTTGTCAAATTTAGGCCACTTATAGATGGGTCATACATATATTTGTTGTCAATTTTTACTTAAATACTCCATTTCTCCATCCCTATTTGTAGATATAAGTCTTACTAGTTGGAAGTCAACTTAAGAAATCAAATCACTCTGGTTCAATGATTGAGATTGTTATTTTCTTAATTAAAGGTCTCGTCTCGAATTTTGTGCATTAAAAAAATATTGATAGGACATGCTTTTGCGTCTATTTGAAATAATTGAAGAGGAAGAAAGAAAATAATCACGTCAAAGTTAAATTAAAATTAATACAAATATATTATAATCTTAAATTTAGTCTTTAATGTAATCCTTTTTGATTGATTTCATATTATTTATATATCAAGTTCATAATTTAAAGATTACCTTCTGGAATTGGTAGACTAATCAAGTTCATAATCGGCCAGAGGAATTGGAACACTTAATACACTCAACACTAATATTACGTACTAGAAAAAGTAACCGCAATATATAAGTCTACACGATGCATTCAACTTGCTCAATTAACTCGGTCATCTTTTTTATATACACATTTATCGGGCTCATAATATGAACACTACATGTTCGAGCAATTTCCTCAACTAATCAATTAATTGAGATATTAGTTATTTTTAAGTCAAATCTCAACCGCACATTGCTGACTCACGAGTTGTTCGGATGGTAAACATGTCTCAATTTCAACCTTAGAATTATTATTGAGAATAATAGTAGTTAGCATAAAATTATCTAGTTAGCACATCGTTGTAGTTAATATGTGTATATCATTAGATGGTTTTTTTTTTTTGTTGTTGAGAATTAGTTAGTGGAGAGAGTTGACGGCTGGCTTAACAGCCATGATAGTTGGCTAACATACTTGTATATATGCATGAATTCATTCTCATTTTGTGGTTTTAACAGAATACAGAGAAAAATTTTCCCAATTAATTCTCCACACAGAGTTGTGTAACACGAGACCCATATCACATTAGTTAATTTTGAAGACTACTTCGAGCATCCTTAAGTGAGTTCGAAGAAGATGACATTCCACTCAGAGGGATAGTGCATCACTACGTTCAGAATTTCAGCTTATACTCTTGATGGAAATTGAGAAAAATCAAAATCCTCCATTATTATCTTCATCCCTCCGATACTCCCTAGGAGTGTATTTACATCAGTAACAAATTACAAGGGTCGAAAAGTACTCATTGTGGCGCAGATCGTTAATGATTAACCTTCGTGCCTTGAGCAAGTTGGGAGTTCGTACTTGAAAACTTGTGGGTCGCAAATATCGATTACCAACCTAAATTGAAGGAGCAATGGGAGCAATCATGCATTCGTGTTAGCATTGATCATGAACACTTAATGTCCCTGTATCCAAAGAATTATTGAGTGGAAATCAAATATGCATAAGATGCAGGCAATGGTTTTGAGGAAGATCTGAATGAGCGCTTCAACAAGGTGATGGATCTATAAGCTAGCATCTTCAGCGTGAACTTTACTACTTAGTCAAGGTATTTGAACAATTTCATGGTACTCTTATACTAAGTGGCGACTTTTTATGGGATGAGTTTGACGCACTTACTCCTACCGTCCCTGCTTGTAACTGTGATCAGTCCCAAAAGGGTAATTTTGATCATCTGAATTTCTGCGATATTTGATTTTTTGATGGGTTTTTGAATGAGGTGTATAGCCATGTCAAGGAGTCAGATTTTAAATGATGAATCCATTATACCTAGTGTAGTCCGCGTATTCTATCTAACCATCTGATGAAGTTAGCGTATGACAATGATTCCAACTTATAGAGATTGCATGAATCTATGGCTGCTATAATGTAGGAAGGGGAAATATGTAATAGCATTCATAAGGCAAAATTGGTAGTTCTTCTCAGGAATCTTTAGCTTTGTATGTTGGAAGAGGAGGTCACACAAATAATACTAACTTTGATTATGCAAATATTGGAAATAGTAACTATAACAATCCTAAACAGAAGAAAAATTGACACCTAATATGTGACTAATGCAAACTACATAGTCACACCAAGAACATCTATTTCAAGCTAATTGGTTATCCTGCTGACTGGAAGTTCAAGAAGAAATCTGGTCCAAACTCAGGAATGATCAATGTTGGAAGAGGAACAACAAAATCATACTTACATGGACAGAAAATTTAGGGATGATTTTGAACCTGCAGGTCATGGTATGATTCATTCAGGTCAAGGATCAAAAAGAAGCAATTCTGGTGGAGTTGATAGTTCTCAGATGATAAGAAGTTCAAATTCTCAGTCTAATCAGAACACAATGGAGTACATGGCAAATACTGCAGGTACTACTTATGATACTGTATTATCGATGAATGATATTAGAGGAGAGGAGTGTGTTAAGTCTTCAAATACTAGTATAACATGGATAATTGATTCAGGGGCAATATGTCATATGACCTCCAAACTTACTAATCTAATTTCAACATCCAGTAATAACATAGATAGACATGTTAGTCTACCTAATGGTCAGACATCTTCTGTAACTCAAATTGGTGACTGCAAGCTATCAACTGGTGATTTGTTACACAATGTATTGGTGGTTCCTCAATTTAAATTTGACCTATTATCAGTGTCTCGGTTAACAAAAAAACTGAATTGTTCTGGGAAATTTTTCTTTGAGTTTTGTGTATTTCAGGACCTCTCAAATGGAGTGGTGGAGGGGATTGGTAAGGAGATGAATGGTCTCTATTGTCTTCCACTCATCTTTCAAGAGAGATCAAATCTACTGAGCAGTGTTAGCACATATCAAGAGTTCAGAAAGATTACTTTGGCACAATAGACTTGGACACCTCTCAATAAAAGTGTTACAAAGTTTATATTTACTTAGGAATACTGATGATTCAGACATTTGTAAGAGTTGTCCAGTCTGTCCTCTTGCAAGATAGACTAGACATCCATTTTCTTCAAGCATGTCTAGAAATAATTCTATTTTTTATCCGATTCACATAGATGTCTGGGGACCATATATGTGTCTTACTCATGTGGTATGGATGTTTTCTGACTATTGTTGATGATCATTCAAGAATGACTTGGTTATTCCTTATGAAATCCAAATGTGACGTTTTTTCTATTTTAAAGTGTTTTATTACAAAGGTGAAGACTTGGTTTAATAAAGTTGTGAGGAAGATTAGATCAGATAATGGAACTAGTTCCTTAATAGAGATTGTAGATTATTATTTGAAAGTCTTGGTATTGTTCATGAGACTAGTTGCCCTCATACCCCTCAACAGAATGGAATGGTGGAAAGGAAGCATAGACATATGCTTGAAGTAGCAAGAGCTCTCAGGTTCAAAGGTTCCAACCCAATCAGATTTTGGGGAAAATATGTATTGATAGTTGTTCACTTAATTAATAGTTTGCCAACCACAGTATTGCAGGGCCAGTCACCCTATGCAAATTTTCATGGTGTTCAGCCTGATCTAACTCATTTAAGAACCATAGTTTGTTTGTGTTATGCTACAAAGCCTGTTAAACTTGATAAGTTTTCTACTAGAACTGATGTTTGTGTCTTCATGGGTTATTTATCCAACAAATAATGATATATTGTGTATGGTTTGCATCAGTTAAGGTTGATGGTGTGTGGAGATGTAACCTTCCAATAGGATATTTTTCCATTTGCCGCACAGACAGGAGATCATTATGTTCCTTTATTTTCTCCACAGAAGGTGAGTATTGACGCAACTGATAATTTACAAACTTTGACTGAAGTTCCAGAAGTTTTAAATGATGGGCAAGAAGATGTTTCTTTGGATAATAATTCAAGAAATGTTGTTGTATGTGATGATATTGATGCACCTTTGGTTCAGCAAAGTACAAGACATTCCACTAGAACTTCTATTCCACCCGTATGGTTAAAGGACTTTGTTACTAATGTCAATACTCCTAATCATCATTATTCCATGGGCAACTACATTACTTATAACCATCTATACCCTAGTTATCAGACTTTCCTTAGTCATTTCTCTATGGATATTAAGCCTGGATGTTATGAAGAGGCCATTAAAGATTCAAGATGGTGGTAGCTATGCAACAAAAGATTAAAGCACAAGAGGAAAATGGTACATGGCAGATTGTAAAGTTACCTGAGCACAAGTCTACTATAGGTTGTAAATGGGTGTTTAAGATAAAATATAAAGCAGACGGACAGATTGATAGGTACAAAGCAAGACTTGTTGCAGAAGGTTATTGTCAGACAGAGGTATTGATTATCAAGAAACATTTGCTCCTGTAGTAAAAATGGTTATCGTAAGATCAATTATTACATTGGCTGCAGTTGAGAACTAGCTTATCTACCAAATGGATGTGTTTAATATTTTTTTACAAGGTGATCTATTTGAAGAAGTGTACATGGAGTTGCCTAAAGGTTTTAATACTGGAGACAAGCATCATGTTTGCAAGCTTGTCAATTCTTTGTATGGCCTTAAGCAGGCTTCAAGGTAGTGAAATGCCAAGCTTACAGAAACTTTGTGTAACTCAGGTTACAGCCATAGTCAGTTGGATTACTCACTATTCACTAAAATTCACTAAAAGGAGTGATGTTGATTTAGTGATTATTTTGGTGTATGTTGATGATTTAATCATCACAGGAAGTGATCCTGCATTGGTTCATGCTACAAAGCAGGTGCTACAAAATCATTTTAAGATAAAAGACCTAGGAGAGTTGAGATATTTCTTAGACATGGAATTTTGTAGATCATCCACTGGCATTGTGATGAATCAGAGAAAGTATGCATTAGAATTAATTGTTGAGGCTGGGCTTGCTGGTGCACAACCTAGTTCTACTCCTCTAGAATGCAATTTGAAACTCACTTCAGCAACATATGACATTAATACCAATGATTCATTGTTTCAGGATGTTGGTAGATATCAAAGAATGGTGGAAAAGCTGCTCTATTTGACTAACACTAGACCTGCCATTGCTTTTACTGTCCAGACATTGAGTCAGTACATGCAGCAACCTAAACTCTCACACTGGAATGCAACACTGAGAGTCATAAGATACATCAAAGCCAATCCTGGATTGGGCTTGTTCATGAGTTCCTATAATGACCATACACTAACAAGATTTTGTGATGCAAACTGGCCAGCTTGTGTTAGCACCAGAAGGACTGTGACTAGGTATTTGTTGAAGTTTGGAACTCTGCAGAGGCAGAATACAATTTTGATTGCAGAGGTGGTATGGTTACAATTTTATTCAAGGAGTTACAGGTTGATTTGTGTACTCCCACTATTATTCATTGTGACAGCAATGCTACTATTCAAATTGCTGCTAATCCAGTCTTTCATAAGAGGACTAAGCACATCGAAATTGATTGCCACTTCATCGGGGAGAAGGTTTATCAAGGCTTGGTCAAAACTAGTTATATTCCGACCAAGGATTAGCAGGCAGATATCTTAACAAAGGCTCTTGGTCATTCGCAACATGATTTCCTTTTGGCCAAGCTTGGAGTCCTGAACATTTTCAGTTAATCCAGCTTAAGGGGAAGTATTGAGAATAATAGTAGGTAGCATAAAATTATCTAATTAGCACATTAATTAGTTAGTTAATATGTTTTATATTTAATTAGTTGGTTGAGTAGTTAGTTAGTGGAGAGAGTTGACAGCTGACTTAACAGCCATAATAGCTGGCTAACATACTTGTATATATGTACGGATTCATTCTCATCTTGTGGTTTTAACAAAATACAGAGAAAAATTTCTCCAATTAATTCTCTCACTAAAATTTTCATTTATAAGTTTGAGTATGCAAACCGTATCACATTCATTTGCATCAAATTATCTGCAGGGGATTTTTCAATATGAATCATGATTAAGATATTTATAGTCTTCGATATGAATCATGATTAAGATATGTTGGATTTTAAAAGGTGTGAATGAAAAATGAAGAGTTGCGACTTTACGAAGAGTTGTGACTTTTATGAAATGTTGCGACCTTTTTTGAAAAGTTGTGACTTTTATGAAAGGTGACGACCTTTCCGAAAGATTGTGACTTTTCCCAAACTTTGTAACCTTTCTGATAAGGCACAATAAGAACTTTTTCAAACTACCCTTTGTTTTCTATAAATTGAGGGATTTCCTCTCATTTTAAATAATATAATTTATGGACTTCTTCTTCTACTCCTAAACCTAGTATTCTAAGTGTACTTTTCTGCCATTGAGTGGCTCGTTGACACCAGCGTTTTAGATATCAATACACTGGTGATTGAGATCATTCTATCCTGGAAGGACATATTCCAAATCAAACCTCAGATACTAAAGGAGAATAATTTCCTTAACGGGACACTGTGCATTCAGTGGGCTTGATCTTCTTTCTATTTTTTCAGATTCTTTAAGTTAGGATTACAAGATGAATAGCAAGATATTTATAGTTTTCGATATGAATCATGATTAAGATATTTATAGTCTTCGATATGAATCATGATTAAGATATAATTTATAGTCTTCGAGAAAAGTACTCGAACCAAAAGTTCTGGAATAATGTCACATACTCTACGTTGTAGGCCATGAAAACATCAAATCTTTGAGTTCAAAAAGCTAGCAACAATACCAAGGGAGTAAATTTTTTTTATTTCAAATATATAAAAATATAACCTAGGTCCTAGGCGTTGACTTTGTTTCTTTACTCTTTAATTAATTTGATTTAAAATTAAAAGACATTATAATAGATACTTCATCAAATAATACGGAAAAACTAAGTACACCTATTAAATGTTTAAGATCAAACAATACGACAACAAAGTTTTACATTCTTAACTTCTTGATGAAGAATTGAAGCGCTTCTTCAAGAACATACTTGCAAAAGAAATATTTTCATAATAGTATATTTTGAGGTGATAATTTAAAAGTGTAAAATAAAAAATAAACAGTAGTATTGTTCTGATAACAAAGAGAAATCGATATGATTGAGATGATTTGAAAATCTCCTTTTAATTTTACTCTTTTTTCAAATAGACACTTAAAATTTACGAAATTCTATTAGCCTAGGAGACTATTCAATCACAATTTGGATGAGATCATCAATTATATAATGAAGTAATTTGCTGCAAAGTTCATGAGGAATTTTTTATTTTTTATTATAAAAAGAAAATTGGCTCTACATAATTGGATGAGACCATCAATTAAATTTAACATGTGAAGAAGTCTATTTTTTTAATTAAAAAAAAGAATATTAAAATAGCACTTGGGTTGCAAAGTCAAACAAAAAACAAAAATAAAATAAAACATGTTGCATATATAAAATCAATTCCTATGATACCATAAGAGAGAGACAATTCCCAAATTTGATGAGAGTAGCTGTTATTTATATTTTGATCATTAAATTTATTGTACTTTAGGTTCAGAACTTTGGCAATTATCAATATTTAATAATTAATACTCTTTTCTTCCTCTATACGTGATGTAATTACTCTTTGAAAAATTAAAAGAATTATTTATATATTTTTTAAGTATTTTGACCTGTCAATCATTCTTATCTCCAGATTTACTGAATTCGATCGAATCATAGAACCCTCAATCTCTTCATATGTAGTAGGGATGACAATGTTGGATGGGCGGTACGGATTGAGCTTGACCCGTAAAATTTTTAATTCGCTCCGCATAGCAACACTTTTCATTTTCAACATGTCTCACCTCGTCCCGCACCCACCCCACATAATTTTTTTAATATTTTCTTTTACTAGTTATGTTTGATACTAAAAACAAAATTCATTTTTTCATTAAGTTGTATTAATTTAATAGGATAGTGACTTAAAATTTTATTTTTTAGAGGTCAATTGGAAGACATGCAAGAAATTGTACTGTTTTTTTATTGAACCATTTTCATTTATTATCTTGAATATTTTAGTAGTTTTAATGAAATTATCTTAATAAATAATGCTCTGTCACTTTACAACATGTAGAAAATTAAAATTAAGTTTGAACCCACATAAAATCGCATGTACCCGCCACCCGCTCCACCCCGCCCCCACATTATCTTAAACCCGCCCCGCTCACATAGCCTTAAATCCACCCCGCTCCGCACACCGCCCCATTGCCATCCCTAATATATAGAGATCAAAGAAAGGGGACTTCAACATTGAATTGTGAACATATCAAAGAAAAAATGAACTTAGCTCACAACAAAATCCATTGTTTGGTAATACCATTTCCAACACAAGGCCACATAAATCCAATGCTTCAATTCTCCAAAAGATTACAACACAAAGGCATAGAGATCACACTTGTTCCTACTATTTACATATTCAACAAAAGCATGCAAGAATTGACAAGTTCCATCACAATTGAGCCAATTTCTGATGGATATGATGATGTGAATGGACTTTTTTGTGCTAAATCTATTGAAACCTACTTAGAAAGTCATCAAAAAGTTGGATCACAAGCTCTTATTCAACTCATTGAAAAGTTGAAAAACAAAGGAAATCCTATAAATTGTGTCATTTATGATTCATTCATGCCTTGGATTCTTGATGTTGCAAAAATGTTTGGACTTGTAAGTGGTGTTTTCTTCACTATGTCATGTGCTGTTGAAAATATTTTTTATCATATCCAACTAAAGGAACTAAAGCTTCCTGTTGAAGGACATGATCAAGTATTGCTCCCTGGATTATTGCAACCATTAGTTCCCTCTGACTTGCCATCATTTGTTAATGATATGGGGTCATATCCACCATTTTTGAAGATGCTTGTTGATCAATTCTCTAATATACAAGAAGCTGATTGGATCCTTTGCAACACCATATATGAATTGGAGAAACATGTTTGTATTCTCACTCTTCTTCTTTTAGTATTTGTTTATTACTTGAAAGGGATCGAGCCACGATGCAACGTAAGAAATTATATTGTTCAGATCCTTTAGAAATATCATCATATCTATATCAGATCCTCGAAAAATCAATAACTTTTTAGAGGATTTAACACACCCCATTGACATTTTCTCAAGGATCCCAAAGCCCTATGTGTCATAAGCAAGCACCACATGTGCTTTACTTTTAATTGGTGAGGTGGAGTGTTTTTGTGCATTATAGCACATGCCATGACTACGGGTTCTTTACTTTTTGGTGGCGTAGATGGTTTTTATGCATTTTTTCACCTTGATTGATGTCACATATAGAAAATCAAATTTTGCTATTTTGTTTGCTTAATACAAGTCTTATTTAATCTACATGAACCACTTAAAGTCATTGCACCTTAGTGCTCAACATAGGTAAGGATTGAAACCGTGTGATCAAGAAGGTCATAAGTTCAAGCTACCTCTGGTAGAAATGTAAGAGTTTGTACAATAGATCAAATGTGATCTTATATACCCTCTCACAAACCCGTGCATAGTGGGAGCTTATTGCACCGAAAAACCATTTATTTTTTACTCCATTCGTTTCATTTTATGTGAGGTAGTTTGACTCGACATGGAATTTAAGAAGGAAAATAAAATTTTTAAAACTTGTGGTACAAAATGAATGATAGAAATTTGTGTGGCGGTAATCATTTCATTAAGGGTAAAATAGATATTTTATGGTGAAATTGTTGCTTAATATAGAATTGGATCATTCTTTTTGAGACTAACTAAAAAGGAAAGTAAGTCACATAAATAATTCATTTATATGATCCTTTTTTTTTCAATTATGAACAGGAAGTGGATTGGATAACAAAGAGATTGAGATTGAGGACTATTGGACCAACCATACCATCAATGTATGTGGACAAGAGACTTGAGAATGATAATTCATATGGTCTAAGTATGTACAAGCCTAAAACTGATGTTTGCATGAAATGGCTAAGTGATTGTGATGATGGATCAGTTGTGTATGTCTCATTTGGAAGTATGGCTGAATTAAAAGAAGAGCAAATGAAGGAGATAGCTTGTGGATTGAAGAAAAGCAACCACAACTTCTTATGGGTAGTTAGAGAATCAGAAGAGCCTAAAATTCCTAAAGATTTTTTAGATAACATAAAAAGGGAAAAGGGGCTAGTTGTAACTTGGTGTCCACAACTAGATGTATTATCACACAAAGCGATCGGTTGTTTTATGACACATTGTGGATGGAATTCGACTTTAGAGGCTTTGAGTATGGGAGTTCCAATGGTGGCAATTCCAATATGGACTGATCAATGTACAAATGCTAAGTATGTGATGGATATTTGGGAGATGGGAATAAAGGCACAAGCTAATGAAAAGGGTGTTGTTGAACAAGAAGTTGTGGAACATTGCATAAGAGAAGTTATGGAAGGAGAAAGAGGCAAAGAGATTAGAAAAAATGCAACCAAATGGAGAGAAGTGACAAAAAAGGCCATGGATGAAGGTGGAAGTTCAGATAGAAACATTAATGAGTTTGTTGATAAATTGCTGAATGAGTCTTAAAGCTTTAGTGTGTATCCAATAACTATATGTTTTTTTCATGCTAGTGTTGTCTTATATGTACCAAAGATTTTGGCATAAGTCAGTGACGTACGCAAAACTTTGCATAAGCAATATTAATTTATTGTCACAATTTCGATTTGTAGGTTTGAGTTTGAAATTATAATGGCCATTAAGGCTTTGCCTAATGTTCACCTATTGTATTATTTTGCTTATAGAAATGATGTGAAAAATAAAAGGATGTGGATTATTTGATGATGTATTTTCATGACTAAGGTATGCTTTTTTTTTTCATGACTACATATGCTTACCTCATCAATTATCATTTTTCCTTTTGCTTATGTTCTCCACACAATAATCCAAAACATTTTTCCCAATTACCATTTTTCCTTTACCAAAAAGGACAGATATTTTTGAACTAGGTAAATGGTATGCATATAATCATTGTCATACTTTTGGGATATAGGTGCTTCTGTCGTTCAAAAATTAGAGCATATATATACTTTATACTAACGGACATACACATGTCATAATCTTTTCCACCGACCAGACACCAGATCGATGGATAAGATTGTGTCACGTATTCCTATTTAATTTTCCGTTAGAGTGAAAGACATATACACTCTAGTTTTGAACGGCAGGACGCCAATATCCCAAAAATATAACAAAGAATATCTGCGTACTATTTAGAATAGTTTGAGATTATATTTATCTTTTTTCTCTTTTCCTTGTGATAATTGGTGTGCCCCACACAATACTGCAAGACATGTTGCCCCACACAATATTTGTTTGAAAATATGTCTTGCCCCTTATTTAAGTGTTTAATTTATATTTCCTATTTTTTATGTTCTATAAACATGATGATGATAAATATTCATTTGAATTTATAAGTGTACTTACTTTTCCACAAAATGAGACAAATGAATTGCAAATATTCCATTGGAATCAACCTGAGCTATGCTACAGACCGTTCAAAACACTCATCTTCATACATGACAAGATCGAGACATGAACAACACTCATCTTTAACAATTTCAACACACATGTTATAAAAATAAATAAATTAAAGTATAACGAAAATATTAATCTTATAGTTTAATCACCTAAACACTTGAATTCATAATGAATTTAATATCTGTAGAGTTGAAATATAAATTAAGGTAGTTGAAATACTATTTATAATAGTTACTCTATATTACACATGCATATAGGAGCAATAAGTCCTTCCCAGCTAGAGTTTTGTTTTTGATCCTTTTCTTAAGCTGTACAGTATCCATTTGGTAAATAAAAACTTTTTAGTTACCAAAAAAGAAAGAGCTTATGAAAATAAGCAATGAGGTTGTTTTTCAGCACTATGTACATTTCACTAAAATCTAGTTTCAACAGCTGCATTCACCCTCTTGGCATTCTTTAGTTGGTCAAGAAGCTATTCTGCATGGAGACGAGAAACAGAAACATTATGAAACACAAAAGGTAACAAATACTATGATGTGCTCTAGGTTGAAAACACCAAAAATAGACGCTAACAGCAGAATGCATTGCCAAATAACTGTGTATCTAAAATGTCTACTAACTCTTCTATTTTTTATGTTTTAATAGTGTCTCAGCAACCCTTCCAGTCTGCAACAGAATATATACAGATAAAAAGACAAGCAACACTAAAAGACCATAATTAGGAATCTGCTTTTTATCCAACAAATGCAAATGTTCAAAATCCACAAACTGAAATACTTTAAAGTCATATATATGAACCTCATGGGCACCTAATGGCTACAAAACAGGCTGCAAACAGCTTCTGACGTCAATGATTAGTCTTTCTTTTCTTCCAGAATCAAATAGGATATAGACCTTGTATAATAGATGGCATGGATGGAAAGATTCATGAAGTTATTCAATGTGTGGGATATAGTAGGATAATAACTTCTGTTACCTTAGATATTCTACAATAAGAAAAGGATCCCTCCAAATTCTTAACTGCAGCACATGAGAACAGTAAATTATAGCAGCACATGTGACATTTCAGCATGTAACCTATACTGCCCCAATTTCATCAATCTTTTAGCTCGTGTGCTGCAACATTTCAGCATGTAAGAATATTGTATAAGGTGAAGGTATGGTCTCAATATACTGAAAAATCTGCCCATATAATGAGTTCAGAAACGAACTTAACGTTTGCACAGATCATATTGAATGCAATATTATCTTACCTTGTTTCTCTTGTGTTTGTTGACATCATTAAGATCCTCCTTGCCCTCATGCCTCTTTCTCTGATATCATCAGAAAGATCATAATCAGTGAGGTCAAACAAAAGCATAAACACAGTCTATACATTATAACTATTTGTTGAAGTCCTAAAAGTGTCAACTCTGTGATGAACTTTTTACAGCAAGAGCGATCCAAACAAGCCAGCTCAATCAATAGTTAAGCTCCTCTAGGCCAAGAGATCAAATCAAACAAGAAAAATTACCCACAATTGTCACACAGAGAAAGAATACAATGTCAACCTCTCATCAAAACAGTACATAGCATACAGTACAACGACAAAAACGAGAGCAATCAAACAAACTAGAACTTGAAGCTACTGTTGTAAGCAAAAGGCTAGTTATGGAAATGACAATGTATTAGATACCTAGGGTGAATGAAGGATATAAACAAACAAGTCTTGTGGAGAATCAAGATTTCAGATGCCTTGGAAGCAAATTTGAGAGTCAAGTGCCACAAAAAAGTGGGCATGCCTTCACCTGCTGCTAGGCCAATTGAAGCAGTTTTGAATTGGACAAATTGGCCAAGGACCAGGTATATTTTATGCAAACAGATACTCCATTGTGGTAAGGATACCAGAGACAGTATAACACTCTTTCTACACTTTGCAATTTCACTGATCACCTGTGGCAGAGTTTCATTATCTCAGAGGCATTTCCGGAGTCATGCCTAGTAAGATGATATGAACAATCTTTTCAGTTGGGAGGAGGAAGTGGGTGGAAGGGCCTACCCAAACAAGAAAGATGGAGGATAATACCTGCTGTGTATATGGTTATATATGAGAGAGAGAAATGATAGAAATGATAGAGTTTGAAAATAAGGCCAACAACCTGAAGGAAGTCAAAGCTTAAATTTTTGTTGTTCGTTTTGGTGTTTGTACACTTCTACTCCAATGAGGACTGAGGCAATCATAGATGGTTTAGGATCCATCTAGTTCCTTGTTAGCATTGAAGAGGGGACTTTATCTTTTTCTTATTTTGTAAATATGTTTTTCAGTACTCACCAAAGTACTGACTGAAATACAATGTTACTAATGTCAAAAAAAAATGTATTGGATACCTAATTAAACCAAGTCAAATGGCTATCTTTTGACGCACTGACTAAAAACTGAAAGTCAAGCAACGATTGATTCAACAAACTCTTGAGCTAGATATTTCCTAAAAATTAAACCTTTTTATCCTGAACTCTATTCTACTTGAATCCTATAAATGCAACTTATAAGCTACATCACAAGCAATGTAGTGAAAGTGCACGGAAGTAAGAGAAACGGATAGCAAGATTCTAAGTGGAACTATAAAAAATATTTCTGTCAGTTACGAAGTAGTGCCATTTTCAGTAAAGACACCATTGGGCCAATTATTAAGTGTCTTTACTGTGAACCAGTCTTCTAAACTTCTTAAATATGAAACAACCACATGATATTCACAGTATATGGCATGCCAGGAGAATCACCGGATTTGCATAACTCTTAAATTTGCTAGTTTTTTTTTTTTTGACAAGGTAAATAATTAATAACATTTGCTAGTAGCAGACCTTTTCATGATGTTTCTTTGGAAGGTCAGCACCAGAATCATGATGGCCAGTTTTATCTTTCTTTTTCTCTTTATCCTTGTCTTTACTTCGATCTTTATGACGGTGTTTGTGCTTCTTATGCTCTTTGTCCTTCTCCTTGTCTTTATCCTTGTGCTTCTTATGCTTCTTCTCCTTGTCTTTCGACTCACTTTTAGACTTTCCAGCTACAGTGGGGATCCCTTTTTCAGACTATGAAACACCAAATCAGGAATTAGTGGAACAGGCAAACAGGCATTATAGAAAAGCACAGGGTTAGAGAAAAAAATGCAGTTCTGCCTCCATCGTCAGAGATCAGAAAGGAGTGAAAGGGTTACTTAAAGAGCTGAATCAGACATACTTATATAACTCAAGCTTCACACAGTAGGTTTCTTACCGGAGGCAGAACAATTGGAGCTGTTTCACGTAGTTGAAAAGCTTCATTAAGAGCATCTAACTCAAATGGTTGGATGCGTGAATTTGTCTCTTTTAAAAAAGACGTATCATGTATAAGCTGATCCAACTGCATCCCTTCCCCTTTCCTAATCTCTCTGTCTCCCACAACATTGTGAAGGTAGCGTGTATCTGAAATTGACAATGGAAGAGGCTTCTTGCAGAAGTACTCGTGATGAGGCAACAGCTTGTAGTGATTAATAAGATCCACAGCACCTGCAAGCTCTCTTGGCCCTAATAATGTAATTGGACCAATCAACCACAGTAAGCCAACGGTGACTAAATTAAAAAGCCAACAGTGTCTAAATTAAAAAGCCAACAGTGTCTAAATTAAAATGAAAAAATGTCAACGAAAAGAAGATCAAAGAGTCAAATGATTTTGATTTTAAATTCTTCGGAATTTTTTAAAAACGGGAAGCACAATATTTTTTTAGCAAATCACAACCTTTATAAAACACCTTAACTGTGTGCAAACTTTGACCACTTTGGCACGACTTCAAGCATATTTTAGTAATTTGTGAGATCTTGTTACCAAACTCGTAACCCTATGAACAAAGTACCAGCCAACATTAATCCAAATGTTGCAAGATGAAGCTGGATAACAAATTGCTTAGCACAGAGAATTTTGCAGAACCTCATTCAAAAAGCGACAAAACAAGCATCACTAATCTTCGTTTGTTTTCCAAATAGATGATAGTGGTTACATACTTAAGTGCAAAAGAAATAGGCGAATTCAAGTCAGAAGTAAATCAACCACTTCCACTTCCTGAAATTAAATAAAATGGCACCACAAAAGAAGAAAAAAAAAGAAGAGACAAAATTTAACACCAAATAGATCAAGCATGAAATTCACATATGCAAGTACAGATCAAATGCAATGCATTCCATTCCACCTTCAATCAAAACCTAGACATGCAATATGTACCCAAGTAGAGTCAAATGTTAGCAGTAGTCATTTTACCCAAACATGCAAAGGAACTGTTCAAAGATCACAGTAAGAAGCTCACCTCTTCCAAACTTCTTGCTGTCTGTATCCATCAATTAGCGCCCAGCATAAGATAGAGCATCATTTCCTGGGAAGTATTGGTAGGTAAGACAATGTCCACAACTATCCAGCTAATAATGGTCTACGTGTAAGATTTGAAATGCAAACAAAATGGCAATGCCAATACATAAATTCATAAATAAGCTGGCTTAGTAACCATGGTGAACCGATTAAACGCATCAATTTCAGTATATATACAAAGTAAAAGACACCAAGACACCTTGGTTTGGCATGGATTAATTTTAGTCAAACCAAAATTGTTAAGAGTCAAAAAATGACAGCTCCATTAAATCAAGAATGAAACCAAACATTAATCTGCAAAATTAGTGAGACAACTTAGAATGTGAAGTCACGAATAGATCAGCTCGTCTCACAAATCACTCAATGATACTTAAATATAACGTTGAACGGCAATAAAATCCAGCAGTATACATTTTCTTTCACAAGAATACAAGGCTCTAAAGTATGGAATGATGGGAGCCCACAGGCCACAGCATAGAGGGGAAAGGAAGAAAAGGAGACAATAAAACATAACTGGTAATACATGTTCAGAGACGATTATTAGGAGATATTATGAAAGTTAAATAGGCAAAAACCGAATAAAAAGGAAGATAGTTATTTTCAGTCTAAACCTTTATTCTGGAAGAGCCATGAAAGAATGCAAATGATGAAGACAAAGCCAGTTTTGGGATGAAATTAATAATGACATGGTTTCCATGTATCAAGTCATCAAAATACATCATAACATGAAAAGTGAAATAAAATAACAAATGTCTAGTTGGTCAGGATACTCGGCTCTCACCCGAAAGATCCGGGTTCAAGTCCCGGCAACGGAATATTTAGGGGAAAAAATGATAATAAAAAACTGATATTGAAAGCCGTCTCAAGAGGAAACATGCAAACATAAAGATCCCACTACGCAACTTTAGACAATTGACCAGGAGACAAATACTCCCTCTACCTGATAAAATGATATGATTTTACTAACGGGGAGTTCAATAAGAGAATGTATGAATAGATTATTATATTGGGATTGGTAGAGAAGTATCATAAAAATAGTTTATTTTTATCCGTGAAAGGTGCACTTACGCCCTAAAACGGGGCAAAAAACAGGTTGAGTGCTTCCGTCGCTTTATAAGCACTTTGGTGTTGTCATCAAGGATGTAAAACATATTTTTCTTACCAATGAGTGCAATCTTGAAGAGGTGACACTAAACAATTAATATTTCATTTTATTATAATTATTTTTCAATTTCTTTGTCCATATATTTATTGATCATGCTTATGATTATTAGTCTTGGATTACACATACATATTTGTAGTTTTTCTCCATTTGCGTCTTTTTCCAATAAAGCACACGCTTTATTTGCGCTTAAATCCCAAAGGACCTTAATTTCGCTTTCTATAACACTAATTATTATATACACTTCAACATCATTAAAATTATACCTATTAAACACAAATAAGCGATGTGGGAGAGTGTGTGCATCACATTTTCACTAAGAGAGTGAGCCTAAAAAAATATTCTATTTAATTTCTTTTCCTGTCTTCTTTCTATTGTCATCTGAAACTACTGAATCATGAAATACTACATGATTCAATTTAATTTGATTGAAACAAGAACTATCAAGATCTTTATGATACAAAATAATGATAAAATTAGATAATCACTATTTCGCATTTAGTATAATAACCATTGGCCTGGGTCTCTAGGATACTAGAAAAACAAAGAGGCGTGGAGCCATGGACTGAAGGCATACATTTTTAGTTTAATTATTTATTAGAAGGAGAAATCAGATAATGCGAACAACTTATAGCACTAATAATGCACAACACAAAACACAATACTGGCAACAATTGGGATTGAAAATTGAGAAGAATGTAAGCAAAGCTTTAGGGGTGGGGGTAGGAGACGATGGAAGAGGCTAGGGTTGAAGAACACCGGTATAACCATTGGTATTGTGAAGTGGGAAGAAAATACACGATGGGAGGGATCATGCGAAAATAACATATATATTATTTTATAATGTTGTTTAATATATGAATCCAAATGCCACGTGTCTTCATTTTATTTGGAACTTATTCATGTCAATGAGTGTGAATAACACACACTTAATATCTTTAGGGATTAGCGGTTTGAAGGTGTTCACAACACAGACAAAGTTCAGTCAGACTGACTGTTAAGTGTCGTATTTCGGAACAAGCCATAGTTGAGCCAAGGTAGCAAAATGAAAATTTGTGGCAAGTTTAAGGGGCCTTAATGTGTTTGGTCTATAAACAATATAAAAGGCATCAATTTATCAGTTTGATTCATTTGAGTGAAATGTGTCATATGAAGAAAAATGATTGAGCTTTTTCAAATGAGGCAACAAGGAGAACTCAGTCACTATTTTGGGAAGGAAAGATTAACTCGCTAGCAGGATATATAACAAAAGAAAACTCATAATCTACACAAAAAGAAGATAATTGACTGGGAATCCTCTTAACAGATATGACAAGGGCTGTCATGTTTTCTTTTAATTACAGCTTTGATTTACATGATCAGAAGTTCTTCAAGAAA
This sequence comes from Solanum habrochaites, assembly GCA_027704765.1. NCBI lineage: Eukaryota > Viridiplantae > Streptophyta > Magnoliopsida > Solanales > Solanaceae > Solanum > Solanum habrochaites. The sequence continues at coordinate 1,726,136 of JAKWJA010002494.1, forward strand.
CAGCCTCTCTGAGGTAATGGTAAGGCCTACTACGTACAATCTCCCTCCCCAAACCACACTTTATGGGATTTCACTGGATTTTTTGTTGTTATTGTCTATCCTTTAAAAAAAACCATACATTTACAACAGATCGGAAAAAAAAGACCAAAACTCCATAAACATCATTCCCAATAATCAATAACTGGACTTTCAATTTACAAAATCTTAGACCACCTTTAACGCCAAAATTCAAAATTTGACATACTAAAAATGCCAGTATATTTCAAATTCACTCGAAAACCAAAGTTAAGTCATTGCTGCCAATTTTCATCATTTAATACATTCTAGTATCAACCAAACATCTTCATCGCCAGAGTTCAATTATAAGCAAAAAAACAGCAAAGAGGAATCCATAAAACATACAATCATACAAAATATATATATTCAAATTTCGACGTAGAAAGAAAGCATACTCGATCTGACAGAGTGATCGGAGAAGCAAATTAGGGTTCCGGCGAAGCACAAATCTATTTTGCCCTCCAATTGAGATGCTATTAAAACCCTAATTCCTCTTTCGCCGAGGTGAGATGTTAATTGGGAAAAAAAAAGACCTGGACTTTTTAATTAGTAGTACGTATATATTATCAATCTGTCATTTATTTGTTAATTATAATAATAACCCTATAACTAATTTTCTTTATAAAAATGGTGTTTGGGCTGTTCTTTTCTTAATCAAAGATTTTGATTCGAGATTTAGATACAGGAAAAAAAAAAATTTCTCCTCAAATGAGGTTTAATAGCCAAATTTCAATGTAGATATAGGATATTAGATGATTTTTTTTTAAAAGAAAACACGGAGTTCAATTTAATTTACACACGCAATTTGATTAATTTTATGGGATATTTATCATCTTACACCAGAATTAGGTATCAAATAACAATGTTGAAAGCTATAAAGGATAGAAGAAATCAGCTAATGTAATATTCTAATTTGTGTTGAGATTTGAAGATGAGAACTTATGATTTTCTATCGATCTTACTAATATTTTAATGAGATAATTATTTGTAAAATAGAATTGACTTAACTATATCGTCAAAATGAGTTATGGTTTTTATATTTTACCAAATCTTAATTAGTAAACTATTGTTATCTCTCTTCCTTACACACCCAAAAGTCAAAACACACACTTCTCTCTCTCTCTCACTCCATATATTCCACCTTCGGATCATTTTTAAAAATTTTAGATATGATTTTATTAGTTGATTTGTTAATTGGAGAAAGTTTCTTGGATAAAGATGGTGGTGGCGATTGACGATAATTAAATGATTTATTTGTTTTAACTGTCAAGTGAATGAATGGTCTTATTATATAAAGTGGAATTGATTATCGTCCGCGAACTTAAAAAATAGGAATACCATAAATTATGAACAAACACAATTCAAAACGGTAATAAATGTTATATTAATCAAAAGGGGTATTAAAATCTGTTGCACCAACGCTGCTTACCCCACCGGAAAAACACAAAATCTTTGCATCGCAGCGATTTTGCAAAATCTATTTTTTTAAAACTAAAAAAAAAAATAGCTGTCTAAGCAGCGCATTTATAGAAAAAAAATGCCCCTGCAGCGAAGAACAGCGATTTCAAAACAAAAAAAGTTTAATAATTTCAAAAAAAAATTAAATAAAATATTAAGAAACGCTGCTGGGGCCTTGCAGCGATGTTTTGTAAAAAAAAAAAATATAAATCGCTGATGAGGTAGCCGATTAATTTTTTATAAAAAAAAAAACAATTTTGCTGCTTTTTTCCGGTGGGTAAGTCGTGTTGGGCAGCGATTTTACCTTTTGGTTAATATAAAAGTTTATACGTGTTGGAATTTCTATTAATATTTCTGTACCATTAGCGCTCCGGACTGATTAAGGTTACTACTTCTGAAGAAATTTACGTATTAAGTCATTATTTTATTTTATCTACTTTTGAAGAAATTTACGTATTAAGTCATTATTTTATTTTCGTTATTAGAGGTCATAAAATTTTGAAAACTTGTTTTTTGTTTTCACGAATAAGTTTTGTTTCGAGCGGTTATTATGCAAAAGATTTTTCACAAATAAGTTTTGTTTCAAGCAGATGTGATTGCAAAAGATTGACTACGAAAGAAGGAGCCTAAACATGAATTTTGGTTAATATGTAGTTTTGAAGTGTTATTGGATGAATATGATGCTTGAATATAAGGTAGATGACGAAATCTTTATGCCAACTTTTATGTATTTTTGTAAAAACTAAAATTTGCATACTTTATCGATTATTAACCGATATGATCTTTAAAACAAAATTAATTTCCTACAAGTTAAGTCGTTATTCAGAAAGGGATCACTATGAATAATTAATTATCTTTTAAATGAAATAATAGACAAATATATAAGTTAAAACTCAATGGAATAGATGCCTGAAGCAGAAATATAATCCCATACATTTGTCAAAATTGACAAGTCTCATTCTACTAAGCATGCAAAACTGAGGTTTCTACCTAGTAGCAAAAGAAAAACAATATTAATAGAAAACCTTAAGGCAACAAGGATTCAAAGTTCTTCTACAAATTCACTAATCATCGTCTTCCTCATCGTCATCATTTCCACCAGCTGCATTCAAAGCATTGAGTCTCTCGATCAACTTAGCTTTCCTCTCTTCATAAGTCAGCTTCTTAAGGTTGTACCTGCATAACAGCCCCCAAGTAGTATGGTTTAGAAAGTGATGGAGTTTCTGTTGGGACACATCTATAAGCACTATGTAGTTCAGACAGTAATGTAGCACGATAATCAGTAGAGAATGCATCAAAATAAGTTACAGCTCAAGCAAATGAAGAACGGGACTACGAGGACAAAGGACACAACACTAGTACGCACCTATGAATTTCAGCTTTGTCCTAATGATTTTAACTTCTATTATTTTCAATAAAGCTGAATTAAGGATAGAAATTTCAGACCTCTTGTGTGTCTTGGGAGGTTGCTTTCCAGACTTCTTTGGACTTGGGTCTGCACGTATGGCAGCATGAACCTTCTTGTACATCTCCTCAAGATTGTCTGCCTCAAGACCCGCCTTGATGTATAAGCTGAAGTGTGTCTGATATTTCTCAGGTTCATCTTCCATCAAAGTCTGCAAACAATGATCAAGCATATTAGAGATGGGGGGTAAATAGAAGCCAGAATGAACACTGAAAATCAAACGATCTTCTGTACCCCTCCCTACCCATGGAGGATTCTACTTAAATTACAAAAGAATTAATCTAAAGTACTTCTATGTCTCACATTCATATAAGCAGCAATGTGGCCACCATAGATATACTTGCGGTGAACTTCTGCATCGAGTTGCTTAGAGTCCTTGCTATATCCAGCAAACCTCTTCTCGCTATGAGGGATGTCAATCCCACCATCCAATGCACCCTGAGTCAAAGAAACAAATATTCAACAACACAGATAAAACACAGTTAAATGTCACATGACATGATTAATGCACAACTAATATTCACCATCCAATGCACCCTGAAACCAAGAAAAATGTTGCAGATAGACAGTTTATTGTTTAATGCACCTTAAATAATAAAATGAAGGAAAACATGGTCCCTCAAAGAGAGGAATTACTACAAGATCTACCCAACAGCCCCAACCATACTTAGGAGAGTTGAACAAAGTTTGAGTTTCTCAGAGATGGAAATAATCTTGCAAATGTTCTTCACGTTGAAGTTATAGCTGATTAAAGAACCATTCAAGCAACAACTCGCAGAAAGTATACGATGTTGTTCACAAATAAAAAATTTCAATTAAAGAAAAAATTAGCGATCTGGCGCATTGCATAGACTTTAACTCAGAAAAGGAACCAACAGCAAAAGAAGGTTGATACCTTGAGAGCACCAAAAACACGGTTCCCTGTAGTAGTTCTTAAGAGGCCGACATCCAAGAGAGCACGGAAAGGCCTCCTGCTTTCAGCAGGTTCAACAGAGTAGTCCTCTCCATTGACCTGTGACAACATGCATTTGAAGTTAGATACAAAAGAAACTGCAAACAGGACAAAAGATGCACACAGAAACCTTGCTTGCAGCTACCACTTACATCAAGATTTCCTTGATATTCTTCATCCATTTCAAGCTTCTTGAGAACTCGCCTTGCCAAGAGAAGTCCGGTACAGTATGCTGAAATCAGTAGTAAACCACTTATAATAAATTAGATATACAGAAGAATTTCATCTGGATAACCAATACATGAATAGCTTGAGTAAGTACCAGCAGCATAGTTTGTCAATCCAACTTTCAGTCCAAAATGAGGCAACTCGCTTGCATAAGCAGAAGCAAGAATCATGTCACCAGCAATACTAGCAGACACAATTTGTGCAATTATGTCCTTGTTAGTCTAGAGGAAAATGTTAAGATAAAACACAGGAAAAAATCACCTCCCAGCATCACAGAAAAGTTACTCTCAGAATTTCCATCACTAATCAAGTGAAAATATTCCAAGTGACATTCAATGAATGCACAGTAATAAGGAATTGTTCCGTGGACCAAACGAAAGTAGATGATTCTCCGAAAGAAATAGCAATCTATCAAGTAGCTGCTTTGCAAATAAAAAAGGCAGAAAATACATTAGAAAGGATACAAATCGAACAACGAAACGGTATTTTGGAGTGTTGTACTTGTTTTTGTCCTGATTGATCAAACGATTCCTGGCTCTGTAGTCAGTCTTTCCCTCTACACATTAGCAAAACATTGAAATTAGTGATACTTTAACTGCAAACAACATTGAAAACAGACCAGAAAAGATGAAGGAAGATAGAGTTTTACCTCTCCTTCTCTTGAATTTAACCTGGAAACGCTTGAAGTAAGCCCTTGTCTTCTGGACTTTGATGAAGGCCTGCAACATAATTTAGCAACAATGTCAAAACTCAAAGAAAATGAAGCTTTCAAATCATAGTTTACGCAACTTGTACCAACCATTAATTTGCAGGTTATATACATTTTTTTTCTAAACCAAAATGCTATTGGAATGTCGAGTAAGTAACATAAGCTTTATTTTAGATCTAGATGTTAAAAAGTGGTTCAATCCCATCAAGGGATATGCAGTGGAGGATAGAATTCATTAGTTACAAACAGAATATTTATCAACACCACATAAATACATGATGAAAATTAGTCTAGATGTTAAAAAGTATAATTAGTTCAAAAATAAGAACCTTAAAGCTTGAACCTTTCAAGTTTAAAACCTAAATTAAACTCGAGTGATATACTGTCATTAAAATCAAGCTCAAATCAGATATAGAATGCAAAATCCATGTTCACAAAAGAGAATAAGACAGTTTCCATCACTAGTTCTAGAAAAATCAAACTCCTTGCCTAATATTATATTATCTACTGCCTAATATTTATACGAAATAAATATTCTGATCCATAGAGAAATATTTTCAACTTTCCAAGAGAAAATTCATTTTTGTTAACATTTACATACATGCACCAAATAAAAAGTGAGAAACAAAAGCAAATCAAACTAAGCACATATCGATAACATAAAAACAGATCCATAAACAATAAAAATAACACCAAAACCATAATTTACACACTTGTATACACCAAACAACCATATACAGTACAAATTATGAATGAAAAACTCTATAGCTATAAAGTATATCATGAATTCAAAAGTACAATAGAAAATCTATAACATACATTTCATTGAAATCATAAAAAGATAACTAAATCGTACCATTGCTGTTCGTCGATTAAGCCTCCGCCGGCGCTTGGGGCTGTGGGGAATGAGTTAAAGAAGACGCTTGTGTGAGGAAAACACTACTAATATGAAGCTAAAATACCTAACGAAACCCTAATGGGCCAATCATGAAATGTTCACCTGTAAGGCCCATGTGTGTTCGGCCCATTGAAATATGAAGCCCATAATTTTTAATATTAAGATTAGAATTTATTTTTAAAAAAAATACATAATTTATACTTTAATATTTTCCAAAAAAGAAGAAGATATAATTTATTCAAAAATTTATGACCTCCTATTCTAGGTCGATTGTGAAGTATTTTATAAATGAATGATATGTTATGAAATTTACGAATTGAATAAGAATTAAGATTCATCGTCAAATAAATTTGAATTTTTATTTATGAAAAATAATAATAATAGATTGATGAAAAAGATAAGAAAAGTTAAATTTCTTAAACTTATTTTTATCGCATAACTGATATAACAATAGTGAGGAAATATACATGTGAATTTTTTTTAAACAATGAGAGTGAACTAAAAGCTTATAAGAAAGGATATAATTATTGAATTTTGAATGATACAATATAATTATAAAAATAAATTTGATTTATATACATGGAGAAGTCAATAAATATATATAAAGTCTTGTACGAGTAACAAGTAGTCTTGACATTTAATTTGGGGTTGTTTAGATTTTAGCATTATGCAAAAGCCAATATATTTAATTAAAAAAAAAAGAGGAGATAATTTTATTGCAAATGGGCCTTATAAAGATTTTATTTCATGATTTAAAATTATGAAATGAAATTAGTACTTAATATGGAATTTTACTTTATAATTTTAAATTATGAGATAAAATTTTAAATTCTTAAAAAAAATTATTTAAAAATTTTATATTTTTCAATATAAACCTACGAGTTTATATATTGTAAAGAAAATCATTATTTTATTTCAACCAAACATTTATTTCACCAAAAAAAACTATTTCACATTATTACTCTTACTAACCTTTAAACAATTTATATGAGATATAATTATTGTTCTTACCAATTAATTTTTTTTTCTTACTTTGTTTATTTTTAATAATAAAATATGACACACAAGTAAAAATAAGGCAATTGAATCTTATGATTTGAGGACAAAATGATTGTGATGTCATAGCTTTAGACAATGAGTATAAGTTGATTGCGAGAGACGAATACCAAGAGTGAGAGATGACAATTCACAAATATGACCCTGATACACAATTGCTAAATGATGAAATGTCTCAAGAAAATGTTTAATTAATCTTTTGGGCATTAGATCTAGAATGGTGTTCTCACTGATAAGGATTGTTTGTACTATGTGAGAAGTTTATATTTTCAATACGCAGTAAGTATTACTACAAACTCATGCTCCCCCCATTTATTTTTATCGAACTAAAGTTTGATCATAAATATTGTATATTTATTACAATGTATTATACTTTTATTATGAACTTTTTTAATTTAAGATAGTATAAGACTTGGGGAGAAACGTTGTGAGGTTTTCATATTTAACGAGTATAAATATAATATGAGAATTCAAATTGCATGTCTAAACAAAATTTAGATTTAAATCAGTTAGATTTCAAAAACACACCCAAACAAACTTATGAAGACAATATTGTATTGTACAATACAAACAACAAAAACATATCCAATGAATTTTTACAAGTGAAATGTGAGTCGGATAAAATGTAAACACATTAACTTTACCTCGTAAAGGTCCAATAACTATTTTCGAAAATTGTGACTTACGTACTACATGTCAAACTAGGTATGATAAAAGAAAAACAATAATGAGGAAGACAAAGGAACTAACAAGAGAACTATAACAACAATAGAATAATACGATAACCCAAAAAACAATCCCAACAAAGTAAATAATAGAGACTCATGATGAGCACTTTTTTTCCAAATCAAAACATTTAAAAATCTTTCAAAAAACTTTAATTTGGTTGGATAACACCAAATTAAAAATCCAGCCTAGTATACATGTGATATCCACACTCTCCTAACTAGAATTATATTTTCGATAAATATAAAATTGTGTCATATCATGTTCATCATTTCCCAATATTTATGATATTATCTATTCCTAATACACAAAAAAAGAAAAAAGAACAAAATAGATAATGTGACTTAATATATATTAATCAAAAGTAAGACACTATAATAACAAGGTTAAATCCTACGAAAAGTGAGACAACTTCAAAACTACTAATTATCTACCCTAATATGTGATGTTCCACACCCTCGTATCTAAGCTTAACCTTTGATATATAAAAATATATCATATCATGTCTAATAACTTCTCCCCAATACTTTATCGATTTACTTCTCTCCCTGTACCTATTATACCTAACCTTATACATATATTCGCTGAGACATATGTACATCTCCTACTGATATGTACAAATCATTTTAACCTCACTTTCTCATTTTGATCGCCACACACATCAACACATTTTATTTTCAATATACTTATTTTTAATCTCATCACTCCTAAAATACCTATACATTTACGTATCTCAATATCCTAATTTTCATAACCTCATCTTCTAAACATATTAAGAGTTATGACCAACCAACACACTCTTTATATAATCTATCTAACCACTACTCTTATAAAACTTATTTAAATTAATGTGATACTTCTTAATTGTTTTTAATCAACAAACCTACCCATCATCCAAACGGCACCAATAAAATGTGTGATATTTACATCCAAACAAGGTGTTATAAATTGTGATGCTGATATGAGTGATTAGCAATAGTTCCAATTTCTTATCTTCGCCTCTCTCACTGCTCTCAGGTATGGCCGATTATAATTTCAATTTTTTTTAAGTCTGCAAAACACCTTTTTCTTCCCGAATTTGATAGATTTTGTGGATTTTTTGGTGAAATTTTGATGAAATTGTAGTATTATAGAACCCAGATTTGGTAGATGTAGCATATCTACCATGAGTTCGATTGAATCCAGTGTTTTTCGGCAGATAAATAGGTAAAAAATATCACTAAAAGCTCAAAAAATATTGTTTTTTGAATTTATTATTTGTTTTTTTTTCCCTCGGAAATTTCATGTGAACAATTTTTTGTAGAGGGAAATGTTCTGTATTTTCACTTTGTTCAGCTAATCACTATACTGTGTTCTATGTAGTCTATTTGAAATTGTCAATGTGAAGAACAATTGCAGAACTTTAGGTGTACTGTATTATCTATTTGGTTCGAATCAAATTAACTAAAATATGATGTGTATTTTTAAGTGCTTACCCACGACTCAGGCCAGGGGCGGAGTCGTGGAGCTAGGTGGATTCTACGGGTTCAGTTGAATCTCATTTGTCAGATGATTATGATAGGTAAATAGGGGAAAACCAAATGTTTTTGTGTATATGTCAAATGTTTATCTATCTCTATGAGGTAGAGATAAGGTCTGCATACACTTTACCCTCTTGTTGGACTACTGGGTATGTTGTTGTTGTTCTTGTTATCAATCGTTGAATTTCATTGACATAAGGAAGATTCCATTGACATAGGTCTGCGTACATTCTTGAATTTTTTTTGAATAGCCTTGTTAGAATCCCTTGCTCTGCCTTTGGTCATTCAAGTGTTGTTAAATCTTTCTCTTAGAATATCTAAACCCAAAATGCTGACTTATTGGAGCAAGGGGGACCTTAGAGCTATCTGTAGTTTACAAAATATTTCAAGTTATGGGAATAAAGGAATTCTGTTGGGTTGTTACTTGCTGCTCCTTATGTATTGAGCTTACTTCAAAGTTGATTCTTTCGCACCCGGCATTCTGACCCTCTTATGCCATTTGGTTCCAACAATAGGGGGTTATCAACGGAACAAATTTGTGAGTAAACTTTATCCGTGTTTGGTTGGAGGTATTAGCCAAGTTAGTATTTTTTTTTTACCAAAATCTTAGTATAACTTATCCCATATAGAAGGTGGATTAGTTATAATCTTGAGATATCGGTTTGAACCAAATGACCCCTTAGGAGAGGTTTTTGTACAAGCTATTATCAAGTGTCTGCAGAATAGCTAGTTCTTTGAAAGCTCATCTTCCAATTGTACATCTATTCCTGGTTGAGGCATTGTTTGTGATACCATATACATATGTTTATGCGTGTGGATCATAATGTGGATCATTTGGAAAGACAGAAATAGGAGGCCTTTGAAGGGGTGGAGATGAACTTTGCTCGATTGTGGAGTAGTCTTCAATCCCTTATAGTTTTTTTGGTGCACCCAAGTAACACTACTATCACAGTTGGGATGTTTTCAAGACTTAACCAAATGTAGGATACTTTTCTATATCCAGATAGCCCGGGCTCGAGATGAAGCTAAGCATACACATTAGTCTTGTAAATATTTTGTATCCTCACCAAGATGTGTGTGGTATATTTCTGAGAAAATAGCTCCGGATGGTTTTATTGTCTAGCTACACCTTGGCATGCATAAAAGACGATTAAGTAGCTTTTATTAAGTTTTTTTTTTTTAATTTCTTTTTGTTTTTTTTTTGCATCTTTTGACTTAGGTCGCTATCTTATGATGTACCTAGTACGCATTAGTAGTACTGCTGAAATTTGAGGTTATGTATTCATATTGAAGTGGACACATGCATGCAGAAAGCATCTTACAACATATGGATGAGGTTACAATTTACCTTTGTCATTTTGTAATGCCTGAAAACGTTAAAATAGCCTATCTACCTTCATAAGATATGGTTAAGGGCCGTGTATCCACCCTCCGCGATCCCACTTGTGGAATTACACTGGGTATGTTCTTGTAGAGAAAATTTACATATAAACAAAAGACAAGATATTTATGTATGGTATGCTCAATGCTGTATAATGTCAACTAATATGGGGTTTTCCTTATTCTTTGCAGTGTTGGTTTGTGTGGCTAACCTCTCAAGTTAATGTCCTCCAATCTTTTTGCTTTTGGTATTGGTACCAAAGACGATAAGTATAGATAAAACTGACCGTTGGGAACGTTGACGTTTTACTCTGGTTGATAAGTAAACTATCTTCCTAGTTCCTACGTCTTAGGGGACTTCATAGTTCTGAAACCAGATTTCTTTGCCATAAGCCAGTGATCTCATAGGTCATGTGTTTGAAGACTTGCTCTTTCTTTTTTCGAGTCTTCTACCTCTTCTAGACTCTAGCATGTCTTTTGATAAAATTATTGGGAAGTCCTAATAAAAAGAAAAGTTTATTGTGAACTATCGAGCTTCACACCCTTGCTGGAGTGTTAACTTGGTAGAAATGGATAATCCATCAGATGACTTCTCTGGATATATCATGCAGCTTCCTGACGATTGTTTACTCTTTATTTTCCAACACCTTGACTGTGGATCTGACCGTGAATCGTTTGGTTTAACCTGTCGTCGCTGGCTTCAAATTCAAAATCTAAATAGAAGATCTTTACAGTTCCAATGCTCTTTCACTGTGCTTAATTTTTCATCGTTATCTCAAACTAATACTCAAATCAGTACATTACACTTATATAGGCTTCTGAACCGTTTCCAGAACCTAGAATCATTGTCTCTGTCCGGATGCACTGAGCTTCCAGATTCGGGTTTGTCTTTATTACCACGTCATGGATCGAAACTGCGAAGTCTTCATCTAGACTGCTGTTTTGGGATAACTGATAGTGGTCTTTCCTGCGTGGCATCTGGCTGTTCTTTGTTGGTAATACTAAGTCTTTACCGGTGTAATGTTACAGATTATGGGTTAGAGGCCTTATCTAATTCTTGTCTAGCTTTAGAAGATCTAAATCTCTCGTATTGCTCTCGAATCTCTGATTATGGCGTAAAAGCTATTTCACAGAACTGCCGTCATCTTAGAGCAATCAGGATATCCTACTGTAGAAATCTAACTGGTGCTGGCTTTCAAGGATGTTCTCAAACTCTGACTCATTTGGAAGCCGATTACTGTAGGCTTGAACCTAATGGAATACGGAGTATCCTAAGTGGAGGTGGTGTTGAATACTTGAGTGTGTCTAACTTGACCTGGTGCATGCGTGTGAATGGTCTGGTAGCTATTAGCGTCGGATTTGCTGCAAAGTTAAGAGTGTTGAATTTCCGTTCCAGCAGAATGATTGGCAATGATTGTATCATGACAATAGCAAAGGGTTGTCCATCGCTTCAGGAATGGAACTTAGCAATATGTCATGAGGTCAAGATAGCAGGTTGGGAATCTATTGCATCACATTGTCATAACTTGAAAACGCTACATGTGAATCGGTGTAGAAATCTTTGTGATCGTGGACTGCAGGCATTGAGGACCGGATGCAAACGTCTCTCAATTCTTTACATCACCAGAAATTCTCAGATCAGTGGTGTAGCGTTGGAAATTTTTAAACTTGCTAGAAGTAATGTAGAGGTCAAAGAAGAAGAAGTAATGTGTATTTGCCCTCATGGAGCCTTCAGGTTTTAATAGGTGACTCTAATCTTTAGGTCTTAAGCTGTCAGGTCTCAGCAGAAATTCTGATTTTACAGACTCAGAAGGAGAAAATGTCATCCCAGTCAATCCGATTCGGATTCCCTGGAACTGACGTGTTACTCACCCGTCCACCACTGGAAACATCGTTTCCTGTCCAACTTGATGGAAATGCAACTGCACACTAGTATCAATCCGTGTATAATTTCTTAGTAATGTTTTCTTCCATAAGTAAATAAGTGATTCTAATAAATGCATGTACATACAATGAAACAGTTGCTTGGTGCAAATTGCAGAACGCACACTCAAGAGGTATAGCTCTTAATGTGGCATGTAGGCCACAATGCAGAACAATTGTTTGATTCAGGATAAAATGAAAGGATTGGTATATTGAATCATAGGGAACTTATAATTAGTATAATTATCTTCTTATTTATGATTTCTTAAGTATACGTAAGAAAAGGTCAGAAGATTAGCCTGTTCGGAAAAGCTCAATGCTGACTGTCCGTTTTACTACCGGGACAAACGAACTCCTCATATTACTTTAAGGTCCAAAAAAACACTTCTCTACTGACTAATGTACAAGGTGGAAAAAAGGTGAACTAGTTTTACATGTGAAATTTTCTCTTCTAACATTTGTGTCCATTGTTACCTCTCTATTATTCGATTTTAGATCCATTTTATATTTCTACAACTTTAACATGAAAGAATTCTACTCCGCGTTTTGAGCATCCATGTAAAAAAAATTGTCACAGCTTGTGCATTCATCTCTACGTATAACAAATAAGATAACAGTCAAATAAATTGAGAACTTCGGATTTCATGGATTTACACAAATGATGTAACAATGAAACATCTTATCGACAATCAACGGATCATAAAACATCATTTCCAGAACGATGTTGTTAAGTCTCCAAAACTGACGTGCACATTGATCTATAACAACCTACAAATCCCACACAAACATGGCAGGGGGAAGGGGAGGGGAGATTATTATTCATTTAAATGCAGCAAGTCAATCCAGCAGGGTAGGTAGATTGGTTTTACATGCGAGTACACCAGCATAGCTCTTATCTATACTGTAGCTTTCATACAAACTGCAACTTCTTGTTGATGGCTTCCGATGGTAGGTGACATTTGTAAGTCACTACTCTATATCACTGTGCATTATCACCCCACACATCGTTCCATGCAGCACCTGGAGCAGCCTTAGGACCCTCGATAAAGTTCTGATTACCACGAGGTTGGTGCGGACCAGGAAGTGCATTAGCACCTGGGGGCTGAATTTTAGGCTTTGTTTTGACCCCCAGCAGTCTCAGCACAAATCTTGCCAGCTCTCCATATAATAACCCTGAGCGATCAAACAGCTGTAAAAAATATGTTAATTGGATTATTATGTCACCATCCTATATACTTTTCCATTAAGTATTTGGGTAGCAAATACAGAACTCCATAAGGTAGTTAAGGAGGTATTGGTTGTTCAAGAACTATTTGGATGCAAGGGATAAATGAAGATATACCTGAAGGAGCGCTGACATGAACATGTGAAATGCCTGGGTATTTTGGTCTATCAACATTGCAACGCGGCCAAAAAAAGTTACAACACCTTGCATCTGCCATCATTAAATAACATAATGTCAAACAATTAGTTATCAACGGAAAAAAGGCATTAATGATGTCTATAGATTATAGACTAAAATACCATATGTTACTAGCAGATACAAAAGCATCAGGTGGTACCCGAAGGACAACCCTCTCCTCACACCAGAACCTAAAATACGATATGTAAATAATTCTTAATTTCATTTGCATCTCCTTGAACTTTTTGTTAATTCAAAGAGACCTGCAAGTTCTTAGATACGTATCGACGAACCTACCAATTGCAGGCTAGAATACCATTGCATCAAATAAGAGAGCTTTCACAATTAATAAAAGCTTCGGGAGGATCTATTTTCATATCAAGTAAAGCTTAGGGAGATGTTATTATCAAAAACATTGGGCTCTACCTATAATTCCTTTTTTTTCATAAACTAAAAGCATCTCATCACAGAAACCAGTGAGCTGCAAGAAGCTTTTGAGATTTCACAATGAGCCTGCTTACATTTCTCCCCTTCCTATGTGATTCTCTCTCTCTCTCTCTCTCTGTATTTTGGAGGCCTTGCTCTATTACCAATTCACTTGGAGCTAATTTTAAAGTCTTGGCCAATCCGAAAACAAAAATTCAAAAAGAAGGCCAGCACAGTTTGTACTGGAAGTGCAGAGCAAATGAGGGACTTGTACACATCAAATTCACTTTAAAGTCCCTGAGAAGAAGTAAAGAACAGAAATAAATTTATTTTGTACTGTTAGAGCTTACCACATGCATGAAGGAGACCCAGAAGCCTGGTGGAGAAGGTGGAGCACCATATGGATTATTTGGATCTTGGTCCCCATAGGGTCCCATACCCATGCCGCCCATACCACCCATACCACCCATGCCATAACCTCCCATTGAGCCACCATACCCACTATTGTACATTCCTCCACCATACATGCCACCGCCTGCAAGTCCACCATAACCTCCTCTGTACATACTGTTTCCATACAAACCACTTCCGTATGTGCTTCCATAGCCACCACCATAAGAACCATATGTTCCAGTTCCATATCCAGAATTATAATTCATACCTGTATTAATACCTGCATAATGAACCAATCAAGCAAATAATGAGACTGGGTACTCCATAAAAAAGGACTCAACTCCTCTTACTTCAATTGCAATAACTAACTTCAATTACTGGATCAAAACCTTCAAAGATTGAGAAAGTTTCTTCACCATAAGAGGAAAGGAAAAGAGTATGTCCATAACAACATTTTGATTTGGCTGGGTAAACACACAGATGCCATTCATACTTACAGAGGACAAAGTATAGATGAAGTAGGAATGGGGTTGCACATTCATAGACATCTTGTTGCATATGAATTAAGATCAAGTAGCGCTTGGCTCCTAAAAATGGACACATAAGAAGAGGAGGTATACTGACTAGCAGATGGGATAACAGCTCAACGAAACATTCAATCAGAGGTTAAGTTGATTTAATAGGTGCATTAACTAAGATGAATTTCAAAAGAGGAATAAGCTGGAGTACAAACTTAGACAACCTAGTAATTCTTTTTTTAAAAAGAATTTTAAAAAGAAGGCAGTGGGCGTACTTCTAATGTATGAAAGAGAATCAAACAGTATGATAAAACCAGAATATATTTAGGAAGAACTTGCCTAGTTAATAATGGTCTGCATGACATGTCATGTATTGCATTATGATCCTGAAAAATCAAATGCATGCACTCCAAAGCAGAGATCATAATACACATCACTCAATAATCAACCTTTCGATGCTAGGGGACATACATTCAGAACAAACAAGTGGACCTTAAGGATAACTTAGTTGTTATACTAACCAAAAGAGGCTTTTAATGCAAGGTTGGTAGTATTTATAATATCAGGAGTGAACCTTAAGGATAGCTTAGTTGTTATACTAACCAAAAGAGGCTTTTAATGCAGGGTTGGTAGTATTTATAATATCAGGAGTGAACCTTGAGGATGTAAAATACAAATAGTTATTTACAAACCACAAAACAGCTGTGCTAGTGAAAAAGGCATCAACAGACGTGTTTGTAATAATGGACTTCAGACAGCCAACCCTCTTGATGGAAAAACAAAACAGGCACAAAAAAAAAGAGCAAGAGGGAAAATTAACCAAACATCTGCATACCTCCGTATGAGCTACCGTAAGTTTGCTGCTGCTCCCAAGGTCGAGTAGGTACAGGCCTTGCAAGTGTGTTATTATTAACAGCTGTATTCCTATTAGCAGTCGAAACAATCTCACCAGGCCTGGCTGTTCCGGATGCCTCTACTACGTCACTCGTGTTACCAGCAGAGGGGGGCTTAAAAGGTGCAGGGCCTGAAGAAGACCCAGCTCGTTCCCAGGGTTTTGGGGGTGGGCTACTACCTGCGTGGAAACAAATGTCAAGTCAATAATACTCAAAACGAAAGTAAAAATGAGTTGGTCGAGAGTAAATTGTTTCTTTGAATACAACAAGGGTACTTACTAGCAATGTATACAATTTTGTTTACACCTTTCTCTAATTATTCAAAGACATATCTACTGTGAGAAACCAGTATCATGTTAGATAGCCTTTAAATATATCTAATTAACCTGACCAAATAAATGCATAGCAACTATAATTTTAAACAATAACTTTAGCAAAAATATGAAATTCTTTCTACCTAATCATTAATGTATAAAAAAAGGGTGTAAGAAATTGCTCAGTATCAGCTGCTAGGAATAATAGCTACACAGCATGTTTAACGAAGTTGCTTTAATATAACTTTACTACTTGTAATTATCAAATTGTAGGGTAGCCAATCATTTTATCAAGTTGCTTTAATATAACTTTACTACTTGTAATTATCAAATTTTAGGGTAGCCAATCATTTTATCAAATATCAACCGGAAAAGATTAAGTGACTAATGGATGGCATTAGTAGTATTGCATACTACTTTCTCTCTTTGAGCACACAACTCTCTAATTTTTCTCCATGTCAGCTCCATCACTTAATCCTAAACTACCTGTACTCAGCTATATAAATCCTTTATATTTATTCTGCTCTATTCTCGCCATTTCATTCCAATAATCAGTAATTTGACTTCTTGGATGACTCCTAGGAAAACGAAATTTCCCGTGAAAAAACTAGAGGTTTTATCAGAACCATATTAGATACTATAATTATGGGATATGAGATTAACAAGTAAATTCTGCCCACCAGAAAATACAAATGTTGGCATCACAGTGTTTGATTGAGCCCATTAAATCCAATACCAATTTTCTGCACTTCAATGCCAAATTAGTTTATTAATCCTGTATCTACTCTGCCTCAATTCAGCTGAAAATAATTCCAATATTAAATAACTGATCTTTTTAAGACAAAATAGATTCCTTCTCAATACTTTTCTTTATTTTATTTTTAATACATGTGGTGTTCTGACCAGCTTGCACGCACCTCCACCACCTCCCACCAGCAATGAATGGGAAGAAATCAGGAGTTTTTTTGTGTATCTGTTGGGAACTTAACCCGAGACCTCACTTCAACCACTAGAACACACTCTTGGCTGCTTTTTCGCTCTTCTTTTTCTTCCAATGACAGTGGCGTCCATGCCAGCATACACACCTCAGCTATTCCACCTCATACCTGATATCTCCGACAACACAATTACCAGATAACTCTGCACTTCGATGAGTTTACTATCGAAATTTGCACGGATACAAACGTAATTTAATCAAATAATTGGCACTTGACAAACCCCAAAAATATGCCCTAACAACAATGAAACTCAAAATTGACCACGAGATATCACAATCAAAATCCAAATTCAAATCCCAAAACAACAAAACAGTAGGTGATCTCCTTCAATCTATTCATTGAATTAGTCGCGGTACAGACAAGTAGCCCAAACACTATCTAAAAAAGGCAATTAACAAACAAAACTAAATCCGCTGATGAAATAGATCGAAATACAGAGAGATTATACAAACCTGACGGCTGCGGCGGTCCGTTTTCCATCAATCGGATATATAGGAGAAGAAGAAGAGCCGCCGTCGACGACCGCTACGACGGAGAGAGAAAGTAGAGAGAGAAAGAAAGAGAGAAATTTGATAAGGGGAAAATATAAGCCTATAAATTTATTAAAAAGCAATTTTATCTTTTCTTTGAAAGTACCAAGAAAATTCAGTTGACATAGTAATTGACAATTCTACCCTTCTAACCAATAATTATATGGTCGGTGTGGGTCGAATATTACCTCGTAAGAAAAATTGCTTACTCTATAGTTTCTTATTTGAGTGTTTGAATTATGCTTTACTTTAATTTAACACTTTTCTTAGATCAGTATAGTATTTTGGGACTTGTTTGAATTATTTAAAATCCATTAATTCAAGTGAGTTTTGGACAAATTCACATCAGAGATATTTTTTTCTAATGCAGATAAATTCACATAAATATTATACGATGCTTGGCCTTGTATGGCATTGTGTGATATGATCCACTTCTGGTGGCGGTGTTTATCTTATTGTCATTCTATATGTGATGTGATCATGGACTTGGAGGCAATTGTGTTATAAATGTCTGTTTATGATGATCACACAATGTGAAGTATTATGCATAGTCTCCAATGTTAGTTCATGATCTAGGTTATATTGATGATGCTTTCTATATGTGACTGAAGATGTTAGGGTGACACTGAAATGTGATCACAATAATCTGTTGGGCATCATTATTGCGAGCACCCATGTCATATGTACATAAGAGGCTTGGGACTATTTTTCATCGATGGGTAGCCAGTATCGAGATTGCGATGAGTAATCTAGAACAATATAAAAGGAGAAATTGAGATTTAACTTTAAACAACTCAAGAATGACGATTTTTAATAGATTTATTTACCAAAAAAAATATTGAGTGAGCATTTCAAATACATAGTTGATGTATGCCGTTTAATTATGAAATTATTATGTCAAAAAAACATGATCAATTAAATATGTGATATTTCAGTATTCTGATAAAAATTGAAGAGTGTAATATAAGAAGTTTAATATCAAATTAAAGTCAAAATTAACAAGGTTATTACAAATTAGTCTGGGCGAAGAGTGAATAATTCAAAAATGTGATTTATTTTAGAAATTAACAATAAGACTTGAAAAAAACTTTTTTGAATAAACTTGACTTTTACCTAATTAAAAAAATAGATTAGCATTAGTCTATTTGTCTAACATTATAGAGTATTAACTAGATCAACTACATGATGGAATTGGAGTGTGAAGATTAAAGTAACTTCTAACCAAGGTAAGTTATAATTTTAATCCCAATAAGAGAATATATATATATATGATACAATATAAATGAGATGTTAACTGACGAGTATATATATGAAATATCTTACTTAAAAATAACACATAAAACATAAGTTGATATTGATATAATATTTTACACATTTGTAAATGTCGTGACTATTTTAACATTAACATAATGATATAGTGCTAAAAGTGCTAGTTTAATATTATGATCCATGTGCTTGTGTTATTATTAATTACATAAATAGCTCATTAGTCATGAGATGTATATATATTTTTTTAAACTTATTTGCATGTGTAATCCACGTATTTGCAATTGATATGAGTTTATGAGTATAATATATACATTTAATTACTTAGTAGTCATAACTTATAGAGTCTAGTACTTGATTATGGCATGCAAACGTGAATTTATTATTAATGAATCATTGTATAATTTGAGTCTTTGAAGCAATATGTGCGCATGAATATTGACCAAAATGAGAGTTCGGAGTCTAAAGGTATAAAGTGTTAATAAAAATTTAAAACTGGTAAATGAAATTTTATTTTAATCAAAACGGTAAAATTGTTGGAATGACAGTAATTTAGTTCGCCGAAAAAAGCAAAATCGCTGCTATAGCAGCAATTTGCAAAATTTGTTTAGTAAATTTTTTATATTTTTTTCAAAGAAATCGCTGCCAAGACACGATTTTCAACATTGTTTTTTTAATTATTACCTTGAATTTTTTTTAATTATTTATTTGCATTTAAAAAAAAAAAAATAAAGCAAATCGCAAGGGGTAAGGGCAGCGATTTGTATCAATTTTTTTTTTTTTTAAGGTTGATTCAACCCGAGCTTCAACTGTTTTGATTTACAGCGATTTGCTTTTAAAAGTGGGCGAAAAAAAATGGCCAATATAAATAATAATACAAAAATGTTAAAGGTACTTAAAAAAAACTTTTTAAAAAACTTATTTGAAAACGCTGCCTTGGCATCAATTTTTTTTAAAAAAATCAAATTTTGCAATCGCTGCTATAGCAACGATTTTGCTTTTTCAGGTGAACTATATCGCTGCTATTCCAGCGATTTTACCATTTTGATTAAAAAAAATAATTTATATATCGTTTTAAAATTTTTGTTAACATTTTATACCTTTTAGGCTCCGAACTCAGTAAAATGATTGTGATTTAAAAGAAAGATTTAAAAATTTCTCATACATCGCTAATTTTTATGCGTAATTGTGCATAGCTTAATATGTCATATTTGTATATTTACTATTATGATATCCTAAGATTCACTTTTATTTAGATTATATTAATATTATATAGGCTAGTTAAGTGAATATTATCAAATAGACATTACCACCAATTCAATTTAGGAGATGGAAACTGGTGATATTTTTTATTTGATAAGTATTATTACCTCATACTATAATTATTATATTTCTATGTTAATTATAACCCTAAAATATGTAATCCTCATAAGTTGGTCTAGGTTAACCTGTTGGAAACAATTATGGTTAAAATTAGGGCTAATTTGCAATGCTTTGAAGTTTTTCTTATTTTTAAATGATATTTGTATTAAGACAAATATAATGTTACTATAAATGTTCATGACTTATAAAATCTTTTTTAGGAGCGTTTCAAACTTTTCATGTTATGTTGATATAAATGTTTTTAATACAAATTTCTACTTTCGAACTCGATTATACTATTTCAATAAATATTTTTTAAAAAATTGTTATAAAGTTCACTTAATAAATTTGAATTCAATCTCATCGTATATTAGATAAATTCAAACATGATAAGATAATATCAATGTCTTCTGTTTTCGCAAATTTTATTTAATAACGAATAATATTTAGTAGGATTGTGTAAATCAATATCAATATAAATATATGTACTTATTTTCACGCAATGGTGATATTTTAAAGAATATGACACAGATAGAAGTGATAACTGCAGTTTCAACTATTTTATTGGAATATATAAAAAAAATCAATGTCATATTTTGATGCAACAATATACACTTACGTGTCAAACTTCAAGATTTAATCTTGATAGGGCGTCATAGCATATGATTGTTCTACAATTTCTTTGTTACAATCCTGATCCGTCATGAGTGAATCATTTGGTGGAGCAACCAACTACCAATCCAAACTCAACCCATCAAATAAATTTAAAAACAAAATCATGAAATAGCCGTTTGAATATGCTCCATTCTCAACAAATATAGTATTAATACGCAACCATAATATATTGATAGAATCATTAGCTAGTTTTAGTAATATGAATAGACAACAATAATTTAGTAAGCAAATAATACAAAAACAGTAAGTGTGTATATATATATATATATATAAAACTCCATGAGAAAATTTACAGTTTAAGAGTATTTATATACTTCGATATATAAGTAGTAAGTATATATTGTATTTGTCCAATTTTAGTTGTTATAGTTTTCATTTATAGAGTCAACGATAATAGTACTGACTAACATTTTATATTATATTTTTTTATTATATTGAGATGTAAAAAATGTATTTTATAGTACTTTTTCGTATAATTTTGTGAATATCTAAATTTTTGATTTAAAATATCGTAGCAATATATTCTAATTTAACTTTAAAAATTAGTTACATTGACTTTTATAAAATATAACACGATAATAAAAGTGACAGATGAAGTATCATATATTTTGCAAACATACATATACCATTTTAATCACATATTTATCACAACCTAATATATATGTTTTATAAATATTAACGTGAAATACACATGCAATGCAACAACATGTCTAAACAAGTATTTATATATAATTTTTTACCATCTTACATCTTTATCCGTCTTAATTTATGTGACATTTTTTCAAACCCCCAACGTTTGAATGAAATTTTTACAAAACAAGTCTCTATTTTTAACGTTAAATTTTTTATATATTTTTTAATTATTGGGAAATAGCAAGGAGGATGACTTAGAAGATTTTGGACAGAAGTGTGAAAAGATATAAATTCCATTTCATAAAAATTAATTTTTTACACGTAAATTTTCTAAACTTTAATTCTCGAAAAAAGAAAAATGTCAGGTAAATTGGACAAAGGAAACATATGTATCCCATAAAAGTACTCCCTCATGTCACGTTGAAAATGAAGCCACTAAAAAACGGGTCGGGTCTACCGAAGTTTTAAGGGTTTTATTTCTTTCTGTATTTAGGCGAAGGGTTTTACAACTTCTCTTACTCTACTGAGCTTTTCTTCCTTTATAGCCGCAGTCAGGAGGAAGAAGAAGGAAAACAGAATCAAATTTCTTCCTTCTTTTTGTTTATTAATTTATTTTTGTGCAATGGCTACTCTCATTCCCCCGTCAGTTATAGTTCCACCGGCGAATTCAAAGTCGGCGGCTGTCGAATCGGAGAAAGAGAAAGTTGATTACCTGAACTTGCCTTGTCCAATTCCTTATGAAGAAATCCATCGTGAAGCTCTCAGTTAGTATTTTCATCCTTTTACTTCGCCTTTGTTCATTTGTTGCTATTAAATTTCAATGAAATCGGTTTTGATTGGAGATAGATGGATGTATTTGATTTATAACGATGTGGCGGTATAGTTGAAATGGTTTGGAATAGTGTGGATTAGATGTAGAGGATTTATGTAACCGGATCCTGTAATTGAGAAGCTCTCAGTTTGTATTGTTGCTATCGTTTACTTCGCCTCTGATCAGTTGTTGCTTTAAGTTAAATGAATTCGGTGTGAGTTGAGTGAAATGGATGTATATGATTTATAAGGATATGGCGGTATAGATGGAATGGTTTGGAATAGTGTGGATTAGATGTTGATGATTTATGTAACTGGATCCTGTAATTGAGAAGCTCTCAGTTAGTATTGTTGTCCTTTTACTTCGCCTCTGATCAATTGTTGCTTTAACTTTTAATGAATTCGGTTTGAGTAGAGAGAAATTAATGGATAGGATTTGTAAAGATGTCGTGGTGTAGTTGAAATGGTTCGGAATAGAGTGGATTAGATGTTGAAGATTTATGTAGCCGGATCCTGTAATTGAGAAGCTCTCAGTTAGTATTATTATCATATACTTCTCGCTTATGATCAGTTGTTGCTTTTAAAGTTTAATGAAGTTAGTTTTGTTTAGAGAGAAATGGATGTATAGGGTTTATAAGGATGTGTCGGTATAGTTGAAATGGTTCGGAATAGAGTGGATTAAATATAGAAGATTTATGTAGCTGGATCCTTAATTGAGAAGCTCTCAGTTAGTATTATTATCATTTATTTCTCGCCTATGATCCACTGTTGCTTTTAAATTTAATGTAATTGATTTGAGTAGAGTGAAATGGATATTTATGATTAAAAGGGATGTGGCGGTATAGTTGAGATGGTTCGGAATAGGGTGGATTAGGTGTAAAAGGTTTAGGTATCCTGTAATTGAGAAGCTATCAGGTAGTAATTGACTATCATTACCTTCTCGCTATGACAGTTGTTGTCTTTTTAAGATTTAGGAAAATGGTTTCTGAGTTAGGGAGTGGATGTATGTATATGATTTATAAGGATGTGGCGGTAAATGGTTTGGAATTGAGTGGATTAGATGTAGAAGATTTATGTAGCCGGATCCTGTAATTGAGAAGCTCTCAGTTGTTTGTAGATTGCTTTGCGTGTTGTAAGAATTGAGATGTGATTTAAGCATGTAGTTTTAACTTTTAATGTTATGTTGCCTCTAATAGTTAGGGATATGGTGCAAGTCTGTAAGAGATATACTAATGATATTTGTCTAATTGACAAAATTACTGACACGTCGATCGGAAGCTGGAATTGTAGGATGGGAAGTTTAAATTCATATATGTATGGTAAATATAACTTGCATAAGAAGGAAGGTGATGCAAGAAGACACACTCTAGACATCTAGACTTTTAGGTGAATGACAAGATAGAACAAGATATTAGATAACTAAAATAAATGTAGAAGATTTATGTAAAGGATCCTGTAATTGAGTAATAGTTGATTTTCTGTTATCTGCAGATGGGTTTCTTTGCTTTTCTAAAAATTGAAATGTGTTTTGAAGTATGGAGTTTTAACTTTTAATATCATGTCGCCTCCGATGGTGTAGGAATTAGGTTTCATGGTGCAATTCTGCAAGATATATACAAACGCCATTGTCTTATTGACAAAATGACTGACAAGTGGATAAAAAAAGTTGGAATTGTAGGATGGAAAGTGAAGCCATAAACCATATATGTATCCTAAATATAACGTGCATAAAAAGGAAAGTGATGCGAGAATGACACAATCTAGACATCTAGATTTAGTCTTCTGGGTAATGACAAGATAGAATAAGATATATGATAACTAAAATAGATGTAGAAGATTTATGTAGCGGATCTTGTAATTGATCAGTATTTCATTTCTTGTTGTCTGCAGATTGCTTTAGCGTATTCTAAGAATTGAAAATGTGATTTTAAGTATGGAGTTTTGACTTGTAATATTATGTCGCATCCAATGGTGTAGCTATTAGGTTTCATGGTGCAAGCCTGCAAGATATGTACAAATGAAATTGTCTTATTGACAAAGTGACAGACAAGTGGATCGAAAAAAGTTGAATTGTTAGGATGGACGTTAAATTAATATCGTCTAAGTAAAGGATAACATTGCATAAGGAGAAAGGAAGGTGATGGAGGGGGACGAGTGAGGCGGAGGGAGAACAACACAATCTAGATATTTAGATTTAGTCTTCTAGGCAAATTACATAATATAATAGATATAAGATAACTAAAATAGAGGACTCTTACAAGCGTGTAATGCGGCAAGGAGAAACCTAACAAAATGAAAATTAGTTTATAGAGTGTTTGTAGATTTTGAGAGGAACAATGTTATATGATAGTAATGTTGAGTCTACAAGGCCACAAGATCAATGTTACTAATAATCTAGATGTTAAAATGAATGTGTAGTTGTAGAAGAGCTTTTGAAAGGAAAGAGCATGATTTCGTACATCCGAGGAATAATTTATATGATGGTGAATGGGTCTAAGGGGCCATGTATATCCTAAAATCAGTGTCACTAAAATCTAGATGTTTAAATTAATGTGAAGTCGTAGAAGAGCTTTTGAAAGGAAGGAACTTGATTCCATACATTCAAGGACTAATTTCATATATGTTTTGTCTATTTGGTGCACTTGAGGTTCTTATATCATATGTTTTTGTGGATTCTCTCTCTCTCTCTCTCTCTTTCTCTCTTTTTTTTTTTTTTTTGTATAGCTCTTGCACAAGGGAGCTTTTATCAACAAAATTATACTGTACTTGATATAAGAAAATAGATTAGGAGTGATCATGTCCTATAGAGGATAAAATTAGCACATGTAGAATGCCGAAGTAAGGCCGTCTATGATTGTATGACACTATTTTTTAAGGGAGAATAATAAGTTTGTAGTGCTCATTGGGGTGAATCCAGAATTCCAATTTTTGGTGATATGAAGTTGCCACACATGGCAGTTGATGTTTCTTTTTTCTTGCATATTCCCATTTTTGCCCCCAACTCTTATTTCTAAGTCCGTTCCCACCCGGGCCTTCTGTAATTGGTGTAACCTAATAGTAGCTTTGTATGAATCTCTTCTTGCCACTTATTAGATTACCTTTTATTTAATACTCCCTCCGTTTTAAATTAATAGTGACTTCAACTCAAAAAAATTAACCCTAAATATTTTCTAGTATAAAAAATTAAAGTATGCAAGCATTTCAACTGTACCCTGATAGTTCTTTTCTGTTTAATATTGTTCAATTCTCAAAAACTTCTAATAAACAGGGTAACTCAACAGGTAATACCCTGTTTTTATTATGTTTCTTATTGGGCATGAAAAAAGCTAAAACAATGATGAAATGGGATGGATAGGGTATTTTAAGGGGCGTGTAAAGTAAACATGACAAGTTAAATGGACTGAATGGAGTACATCATTAATGTACTTCAATTATTATTTATTAGTATCCTTGTAAGATCGTTATTAAGTTATAATATATGTGAAGGCTCTAAATTTAAGTTATAACTATTATAATATACATTTACAATCATTGAACTTGTAATAGATGATTCTATACAACATACCTAGTGTATACAAAATCGGGTACCTAATAAGATTATGTGTGTGAAATCAATGTTACCCAGTTAAAATAAAAAACAGACTAGGTAATCTGTATCGACATAGAAAAGGGGATCGGGGGCGGGGGGGTCGGGGGTTAAATTTATATCTCCTAAACAACAGCGCAGCGATATATCCAATGTTACAAAAAATGAATTTTGCAAAAACTCTTGGCACATGAAATAATGAGTGAAATTAAAACATAATAAATATTGAAATAAAATTTATTTCTATCTATAACTAAGAAATTACATGCTCACAAATTCATAGAAATACCAACAATTTTTATTTATGATCTTCATTGAATTATAAGATCAAATTATAATTTTTTTTACATATTTTAAATCAGGTTATTTAATGAAATATCAAATCACTTGTTACATTTTGATATTTTCTAGTTCTCCGGCCAAATTTACTTCCTCATAAATAATTTTTTATTTAAAGTTATCTAATTATGTGATTAAGAATTTTGACAATTATGAAGACTTATCAACTAGATATGTTTGACCTGCCATTAGATTATATTAGTTATAAAGTAAAAATATGGTACAAATTGTACTTCTTTAATTAAAATTACTACTTCTATATTTTGAGTTTGGGTCTGGTGCTTTGGGCTTTGCACGACCCCCATGGAACTAGTATAGAACTACATATGACAATCTGATGATGGAAGATAATAAAGAGAAGATGAGATTAGCTTGCCCCCACAAGGATGATACACAGAAATTGAGAATAAAGAAGATGAGATAGACCTAAAACTACATGGACAGGAGTTGTATCACAACACGTACAATCTCTCATAATCATGTGAGCTAAGAATAGAACACAATGGAAGTGAGGGTCCATATATGCGAT
This sequence comes from Solanum habrochaites, assembly GCA_027704765.1. Taxonomy (NCBI): domain Eukaryota; kingdom Viridiplantae; phylum Streptophyta; class Magnoliopsida; order Solanales; family Solanaceae; genus Solanum; species Solanum habrochaites. The sequence continues at coordinate 1,753,182 of JAKWJA010002494.1, forward strand.
AACACTAGTTGGGACTAAGACATAGTTATTGTTGTTACACTTACATTAGGTGTTTTTTTTCAGTATTCATTGTATTCTAGTTAGATATTTATAGAGGTATGTGTCTAAGATTTGGAAAAAATTGTTTTATATTTAGTATGGAATGAAATGGGCTTGCATAGAGAGCAAAATGGATAGAAAAGATTCATACATCTGACCTCAACTGGTTTGAGATTGTGTATAGTTGTGTGTTTGTTGTGAATGCTCTAGGTTTAGCAAGAAATACTGCCTCTACATTCTAATTCAACCTTGCATTGGGAAAGAGGGTGTGCTAATAGTTGTTCGATTCATTGTGTGTAGATGTAAAGTTGTGTCCAGTAGTTCTTCTTTATCAAAACCTGGAGAGCTGGTTGTTGAAACCACTATAAAGTTAAATTACTGCAGTGCTTCTACTGTAGTTATAGTGTTTCCTTTCATGTTCATATGTAGTCAGCTTTGGTGCTCTTAAATGTGACACTCATATAATTTTTGTTGTTTTAGTGAAGGAAATAACTAATTCATGTCTCTATTGGCAGTGTCTTTAAAGCCCGAGCTTTTTGAAGGACTGCGTTTTGATTTTACCAGAGGACTTAATCAGAGATTTTCACTGAGTCATAGGTAGATTTTATATACTTGACCACTATCTTATTTGTAGCTATGTTCCTCCGTTGCTTGAGGGGAAGAGCTGTTCTCTTAGTGATAACAAATGTGTTCTTACCTTTTATCAGTGTTTTTATGGGGCCTACAGAACTTCCTACTCAGTCTGCTGACATCGTCAAAATACCAACTGCGCACTATGAGTTTGGTGCCAACTTTATAGATCCACAGGTCTGTAGTTGAATTTTATTTTTCTAAGTGGCTGAACTCATTGAGGATCAAATAGCAGCGACAATGACATCCTACTAATGCTACAGATGATGCTTATTGGGAGAGTAATGACAGATGGTAGGGTGAATGCTAGGGTGAAGTGTGATTTGTCTGAGAATCTTTCATTGAAAGCCAATGGTCAGGTATTAAATGATATCTGCAACTGTTGCTTTCCCTTCCATAATTATGTGGAGCGACTGTATGTCTCATAATTACTATCTTCTTAACAGCTGACTGGTGAACCACACATGTCACATGGCATGGTTAATTTTGATTACAAGGTAATTATTCTCTGTTTATGGAAGGATATTCTTGCATATAATTCATTAGATTTAATTGATCTATCCAGGCTATTCTGGTCACTCTTCCTATTTCATTCAAGTTGTACTATTCTCATACTATGTGCAGGCCATTTGACTTGGGAATAATGATTGTTGTATATTTTTGTTGTTGTTTATAAGGGTAAAGACTACAGGACCCAATTTCAACTTGGCAATGGTGCATTACTTGGAGCCAGCTACATCCAGGTATTGTTACTCATCATTGCTGTCAATACTTATTTTTCCTTCAATATTTCCATCATGACGTTCGACTGGCATTTTCTCCCTAACTGTTATAGAAAACGTTTTCTTGAGATGATCTATCGGAAACAACCTCTCTACCCCACAAAGATAGGGATAAGGTCTGCAGTGCACCACTTCATCCTCCCCAGGCCCCACTTGTGGGGATATAGCAAGTTTGTCAGAAAGGAAATGACCTTTTCTCAGTCCATTATGTATATGAACTGTTATAATGCATCAGACATTTATGTCCTCAAATTACACGAGGTATCGTAAAGTTTCAAAGGTTCAGTAAATTTTGTCTTACTTGATACGATGAGTTGGAATAGTGTTTTATCACTTACAAGTATGCGTTTTTAGGTTTAAAATGAGAAGATAATAATGTGTGACATTGTGCTATCAACTGGAATTAAAAGCCTAGTGAGTGGGAGAGAGAGCAAAAGGAACCATCAGGAGTTGTTTAGCATCAATATGAGATCAATCGTAATGTAGTTTGTGAAAAGTCAGATTACTTAATTGGATTAAATGCTAAGAAGAGAAGAAGACACTAGTGATTAATGTGGGTCACATTCTCTAACAACTCCTTGATTACTTAGAAAATTTTTTAAGTGTTACTTTACTAATTATTAGCTTTACCTCATCCTGTTCCCTCAACCCCTGATGACAAGAAGGGACTGCCAACCACTCTGTACTACTACTCCCTTTGGCCACAAAATGTGCTCTTTGACAGGAACAGTGTCATGCAACTCAATCTGCATCAACTACATACCCATTACTTTACAAAAGTAAAACATTTCCAGTCTAAAGGAAACCTCCATTATTTACCTTCTCACCAGAACGATCAACTGAAACAGTAGACAATTTCCACCATCATTTCTATTTAAGCTAGCCAATGAGTAGCTGTAATTGTGACATCCATTTGATGCCATTGTTTTGGTAAGAAACGTCATGAGTTCAAGTTTGTCATTTGCACTTCTTTCTGGACAGTAATGGGGATCAATTGAAATCAACTAAAATTGTTTGTTTTGTGAGCTATGCATTCAAGATGTGTTTGGGGGTACATAAAGGATCCTTTTCTTTCAATTGTATCCTAGCGAAGTTTTCTAGGTGGGGTTTCATTTGATTTATGGTGGATTGAATGACGGAAAACCAAGCAAAGCGCGAACGAGCATTATGGATAGTGGTGGTTAGGCATATACGTGGTTTATTTTTTTGTAATTGAGAGTTTGTTTGATGAGGTCATCCCTTGGTGAAGAATTTCAACGTGGAGATTCCTTGTTCATAGTTGTCGGATTAGTTGTCTTAACGCTGCATGGTCTATTTGTGTCAGCGGGAGGAAAGATCTGAATAGACTAGGAAAGTATGGCAAGGATACTGCAGATATAAGCCCCTTTTAAAGAGGATGTGGCCTCCCCTATGTCTTTGATGGTTGGTAACTTGGATTACTCTAATTTAAATGTCCCTACTCGCGTTGGCTCATTTTTCTGGAAAATGTTTTGGAATTAAAGATGAATTCTTTAAATAATTGGGCTCAATGTGTATAGGTGAGCTTCTACAGGTACCATTGCTTTATGCTCTTCTTTATGGTGAAGTTGCTTCCATATTATCAATAGTTATAAAAGGACCTTCTTATAAAAAGGTTTCTATTAGTAATTTGCTACTTGGGGTTTTGTTCCTTGGTGGCAGCTCAACTACAAAGTACAAACTCAGTGTCATACTCTATAAATTGGAGAGTTGAGACAGTAATGGACTTTACTTACTGAAAAAAGAGTGGAAATTGCAAATGCTATAGCAATTTATTTTTTTGCTTTTGTCCTTTCACGCTGTGGGCATATCTGATTAGTTGGTTTGATATCATCTACCACCTATTGGTCAATCATGGATTCCTTGTGGTTCGTATTAAGTACCAGAGAATGAGTAAACTGTCCTTATTGAGGTGAATTGTGTGGTATTATGTTTTTAGCTTTGCTAACTGAACCTCTATGTGCTCTTGCAGAGTGTCGGTCCACATTTTTCTCTGGGTGGGGAAGTGTTCTGGGCTGGTCAGCATCGGAAATCTGGCATTGGTTATGCTGCTCGCTACAACACAGATAAAATGGTATGCTGCCTATTATAGATGTTAGATAATTTTTTATCTGGATTCAAGGCATTATAATATTTGTTCAAAAGATGAATGACTTGTTTGTGATTGAGTTGTAGTTGTAATTACTGTAATTGTGTTGGTAACACGGCAGCAGCTTGAATTTCGTTGCTGTTTTACAATTAGTTCTTTTTGGTACTTGCTAATTATTTCAGTTGATTGAGAAGACTTCTATTTAACTTCAGTTGAAGTCAAGTCCTTCCGGAAAACTAATATGTATCATGCCCCAGTTAGACATTTGATTGATTGCTTTGTCTGAGTATGTTTTTTCAGTAGCTATAACATCAAGGGCAGTGTCATTATTCTCCTTCATCTCTTGTATGAATAGCTCTAGAATAAAATTGAATTGCAGGTCGGTCTTCCAGACGCAAAAGGATTTTTATTATATCGTTTTGACTTGGTATTTTAATATTATGTCAAACAGGAACATCAAAATATTTCACGTTTCTGAGTATGAACCCTCCCAAAGAGAAAACATATCTATTATATTTTCTTTTGTGATTTCACTAGCATTAATTTCTTGTAGTTGTCTTTTTTGTAGGTGTCTTTCATCTTCCCAGTTTTTTTTAATGATTTTCACATAATTCAGTGTTTGTTAATTTATCTGCAGGTTGCTGCAGGGCAAGTTGCTAGTACTGGAATGGTTGCACTGAGTTATGTTCAGAAAATTTCTGATAAGGTTTTGTCAGAGCACTAGTAATATAACAATTGATTTTGTGGATGGTTTCTGAACTATTTCTTCCATTGCAGGTGTCTCTACAATCAGATTTTATGACACATAATGTTCAGAGAGGTAAACAGCCAAGCTTTGGTTATGATTACATCCTTCGGCAGGTAACCTTTTGTTGTAAATTCTTTCCGAAAATCTAGCTTGATTTCCTGCAGGCTACTGTTTGTCTTTCGTACTTAAACTCCTCTGCATTCCAGCAGTTTGCAGTTTCCTGTTGGCTTTGAGAGACCCTTACTCGATGAAGGGTGTAGTTTCTTCCTAGTTTCTAACCTGCTGCTACTGTCCTGAATCTAGTGAAAAATGAACGCTTCAAATTTAATATCTCAATATTGGCCTTGTATCTTTTTCAAAATGATTGATGCAGACTCTCCAATAGATCATTTCTTACCTTGGCCCGTAGGTTAGACACCTTGCCTTAGGTTTCGACACCTTGATGGTAGAACCATTCTTCTGCCTTATAATCAGTGTTGTGACAAGCGCGCTCAAGCGTGGCGGACTATGTGCGTTTTTTATCTTGAGGCGAGGCGATCGAAAAAAGCTATCGCTTCAGAGAAGAAGCGGAGAAGCGACCTAAGGCAAAGCGCAATAAGCGCGTTTTTATCAAAAAATAAAGGGAACAAATTAGGGTCTTTTTAAAAAAATTAGGTTTTTTTTTTAAAAAAAAACTGACATATAACCTTCTCTCTCCTCACGACTCTTTCCCTTACTTTTCTCATCGCGGCTCTTCTTCACAATAACTTCTTCCCTTTTTTCGCTTCTAACGATCTCGGACTGAGGCTGCCTCTCTCTCAACCTCAACGACCGCCTGGCATGTAAACTTTTTGTTCATCTCTTTTTTTAGCTAATGTTTGTTAGTTCATCTCTATGAGTTTCTTTTCTCCTGAAATATACAACTTCGCCCGGTGTGCTTATCTCTTCATCCTCGGTTTCGATCTACCTCGTTTTTTCTCTTCTTCTCTTTTTTCTTCATCTCTGCTGCCTGCTTGTTTTTTTTTTCAATTTTTTTTAAAATTATTTGATTTTGTGACGTGATCAGTCTAGAAGCCTTGTTGAAGAAAGGAATAGGATTTGAATCGTTGTGATTAATTATGTTTTTGATTTTTTGCTCGGATTATGTTATGACTTATGAGTATTGTTGGCCTATGTCAATTTCTTTAAATTCATAGACTATATTTCCTCTATTTAGTGTGATTTAATATTTTATTATTTTTCTACTAAATGTCACTTTTTTTTAAAAAAAAAGCGCTAGCTTCGCTTCACGCTTTGTGTGAAGCAAGCCATCGTCGCTTTTAGCTTCTCGCTTCCCAAAACACTGATTATAATTCAGTTTATCTTAAAGACCGATTACCACGTCTTCCATGTGTATTGCATGGACCGACTTGGTGTGTGCCCATGAGTCCATATATTTGTAGCAGCCTGCAGCCCTTCGTTCTTGCCTTCCTTGATTTATAACTCTTTCTTCAGCTAAGATATATGTACTAGTGGTTTTAATTTTTTATTCTCTTTCATATCTTTCTGCTATGTGACATCTCATTTCTTTTTGTGATGTGACGTCTTGTTTCTGTAGTGTTAAGAGTTTCAGAATACTGAACCCTGTTAGGAATCGATTGCACTACGGTGGTAAGGGTAGATAGGTTAGGAGTCTTGGTAGAGAATCCAACTTTTTAGATTTCACTCTTTGGGAAATACAGATGTCGGGGGGTTCTCCCCGAAGTATATACAAGGTAAATTGACCTAAATACCGTGACTTCTAATTATGAGAGAGTTGGGGAAATTCGGTGCTATTAACCTAAATGTGTAAAATGAGATGTGAGATGTGAGAAGTGAGACTGAGATGATATGGGCATGTGGGGAGGAGGTGCACGGATGCGTCAGTTAGTAGGTGTGAGAGATTGGCTATAGCAAAAGTTAGGAGAGGTAGAGGTATGCCAAAAAAGAGCTGGGTGAGGTGATCGAACATGACTTGGCACAAATTCAGTTTATTGAGGACATGACCCTAGATAGGAAAGTATGGAAGTCTAGAATTAGGATAGAAGGTTAGTAGGTAGGCGAATGTCGTTGCACCTTATGTGGTAGAGGGGGCCTTGTGGTGTTATTTGGTAAGTTCATAATTCCTTATTCTTCTATTTGTATTACTATCTATTGTTGCATTTACTTTTTATCTGGATATTTGGTTGTTGTATTTTCTTGGCCATCATGCTTTGATTAGCTGAGCGTGTATTAGAAACAATCTCTCTATTTTACAATGGTAGGGCTAAGGTCTGGGTACACCCTAGCCTTCCTAGATTCCACTTGTGAGATTACACGGGGTATGTTGTTGTTGTTGGATAACTGTGGTGTCGGGGTCAACTTGTGCGCACCTCGACTAATTCGAATGTGTACCGACTACCTCCGACCAATACATGTACCGAGTAATCTTGTCCCACCTAGGTTTATTAGATGGATGGGAGAAATCAACTAGTGTTTTTTCCTCGTGCTGATATCTGAACAGTGATTCCTCAATCCTCATGGTTCTCAAATCACTTCATTGACTATACTAGGTCACCCTTGGGTGCAAAGACATGTAGAAACTTTTTGTGGGCTGCTGTTATGCGTTTTGCAAGGGTTATGATTTATGAAAGCTCATTAAGTTGATCTTATATTTGTGACTGCATTGCGACCATGTTGGGACATCTAATCAACCTTTCTCATTCACTTTAATGTTTACTGAATCAACATTATGCGTGCATCACAGTGCCGTCTCAGAGGGAAGATTGATTCCAATGGTTGTGCAGCTGCTTTCTTGGAAGAGCGCTTGAACATGGGTCTTAATTTCATTCTTTCAGCTGAGGTAAGTGGCATATGGATTTTACCTATTCTTGTTTTATTTTCCTAAGGATAACCGTGAAATTTCTTAAGGCAGCTAGTGCATGGATTGGAACTCTTATATTAGGGGCGGAGCACCCCTCTTATCTATTTCCCTCCTCCATGCTTATACTTGTTGGAATCCAATCTCACAGTTTGGTAGAATGACTTTCATTGGTTTCCTAACTGTTTTCCTTGTCACTTTTTCAGGTCGATCACAAAAAGAAAGACTACAAGTTCGGTTTTGGACTCACAGTCGGAGAATAGAGGGCAGCTTAAACAGGGATTAGGTATTAGCATATGAGCACAAGATTAAAATTGAAAGCATCTTGACAAGTGATGCTTTTTCTCAGCGATAAAAGAATCGAAACATCAGTTTTGTATTTTTATCGAGCGACATTGGTTCTGAACCATACATTTCATCTACTGGTGCAACTAGTCACTGATAGTTGATATTGCAATTTCGGTAAATTCTTTACAGTTTAGAATTGTAGAGTTTACTTTATTTTGATAAAGAGATCTACCATTCTCATTTTACTGGATGCTATGTGCTTAATAATTCTATGGTTAAAATTTAATGTAAGAGCAGAGATTTTGAAGATGTTTGAATACCTGCTATCTGAAAACAAAGGGAAGTCATAGTTTAGACTTCAACAGAGGTGACATTTAGTAATTTTCTTCGTCTAGTATTTGTGATGGTGGGAGATAGCAGGCGTCTAGCGAAATAGTTGAATGGTTCAGATACAATTCTTATAAAAAGAAAGTGTCAATCATTTATGTCTGTTTCAAATCAGTTAGAATCGATTATATGAATTTTCTATAGGTAATTTCTGAATCTCTTGAGATAATGTAGTCGGTGTAATACTATATAGCATGGGGAATTATCAAGATGGTAGAATTAGGTAGATGCTTAAGCTTTTATCAAATTTTTAAGGATATGTTGCCCAGAAATACTATGTGATTTCTTTCCATTTATTTTAGTTTTTACAGATAAAATTATCTAGTATTTATTGCGAGGAGGAAACTAAGTATGCAATAATTGGTTCGAATATCATGGGTTATCAAAAAGGATAGTGATAAATAATAAAGGACGAAGCAATTGCAATAAATGGATATGATTCAATTGCATACATTATGACATAGAACATGCACGTGTTCTTTAATTTGATTTAAGTTGAAATCTATATCATTTAATTTTTAAATATGCATAACTCTTGGATAATGGGCGAAAGCTCGATCCAGCAATATCTGCCACTTGTACAGCTCTTTCGTCGAGTGCGTGATCATGACAGGACTAAGTATTAAATTATATATGTGTGCATGTGTTCTACGTAGCACATACAAATTGATTCGAAAAACTCCGAAAAGGTAATAGAAGTTTTAATTTAGTACTATTGCTTTCTTGCATTTTAAATTTACTTTGTTTTTTGATTCCTCTACCTCATATTTTTAAAATTTATTTACTTACATGACCATCTTAAGGGATTATGGTGTTCGATTTTGGAGGATATAGAAAATTCATACTTTTATATTTTTATAGAATTTCAATATTTAAAAATGACAAGAGTTTAATTTTTAAAATACAAATGATTGTTCGATTACTAGTTAGAAAGAGAATTATTCATGCATTAAAAAATTAATATTTCAATATCATATTTAGGATTTTAGTGGCTTTATTCAAAATTTAGCACACTACTAGTATGTTTAGTTAAGTTTTGAGGACAGTAGAGGAAAAGTGTTATTATTATTTATTTTTTTTAAAAGGGAAATGTCCAGGCGACTCCAAACCCCTAACCCACCAGTAGAGTTTCATAATTCTACTGAATAAAAATAAGTTCGACGATAGAATTATTATAAAAAATTAATAATACAAATAAAATTATTAAATAATAATTCGAAGCAGAGGTAGAATCGAGAATTTTCAATAAGAAAATCATAAATTCATAAAATAGTCAAAGAAGATTCGACATTTACCGTATAAATATATATACATATAAATTATTTTAATCAGTAGGTTCGAATAAACGGTTTGTATAAGGGAGCTCCGCTCCTGACTCCAAGATAAAACAAAAATGAATAAATTAACAATGAATGATACTACTTGTCTGGATAGTTATTACCAATTGTATTGTTAATTTAAATTTAATTGCACGCTAATAACGTTATGGCGAAAACAAAAGAAAAATCAAACTCCAAAAGAAGCTGTATATAAGTTTTTGGCAAAATTAGGGCACACGGAGATGCATCCATTGAAGAAGATGAAGAAAATTTCTCTGCGGAATGGCAGTGGTATTCGCTTTATCTCTTCCATTTCTGGCTCGGTTTTTACATCTAGAGCTTGTTCTTCATGCCATTACAGTAAAGAATCAATTTCAGTTAAGGATAAAATTGGTGTAAATAGTAGCAATTTAGATGATGCTGTGAATCTCTTCCATCAAATGGTTACAATGAAGCCTCTTCCTTTTTACAACCCTAATAAGGGGATTCTTTGCTGAAAACAAGGTTAAAGATGCTGTTGAATTGTTCAAAAATGGTACAGAGAAGATTGTGAACTGATGGAAGCATGTATGCAACCGTCATGAAGGGAATCAGTAAAAGGGGGTCCTACTCCAAAAAGCCTTTAAGTTGCTACGGGTAATGAACAAGGGAGAGTTACATAAAGCCTGGTTATTCATTATACAGCATTGTTATAGATGCTCTTTGCAAAGATGGAAACTTAGGTGCTGCTATTAACATTCTGAACGAGATGAAGCAGAAAGACATTTATCCCAATATAGTCGCATATAATTCAATAATTGATGGTTTGTGTAAGCTCGGTCAGTGGGAAAAGGTTAAAACTTTGTTCTCTGATATGGTGAACCTTAATTTGTATCCAGATGTGCGTACCTTCACCATACTAACAGATGGACTATGCAAAGAAGGGAAAGTTGAAGATGCATGGTCGAAAAGGGTGTAGAGCCTAATATAATCACCTACAATGTATTAATGGATTGATATTGTTTGCGTGGTCAACTAGATAGAGCGAGGAGAATTTTTGATAGCTTGATAGATAAGGGCATTGAGATTGATATTTTTAGCTATAACATACTAATAAATGGATACTGTAAGAAAAAGAAAGTGGATGAGGCCATGCAATTGTTTTGTGAAATTTTTAAAAAGGGATCAAAACCCGATAATTTTACCTACAATACGATCTTGCAAGGTCTGTTTGAAGTTGGAAGAACTGGTGATGCAAAGCAAATTTATGCTGAGATGCTATCTGCAGGGACCAAGGCTGATACATACATTCATGCCACTTTGCTCAATGGTTATTTTAAGTACGGACTTGTTGAAGAATATGTCACTCTTCAATAAGTTAGAAAGAAACAGAGTATATACTGATATTGCATGTTACAATGTTGTCATTAATGGATTGTGCGAAAATGATAAACTTGACAAAGCACATGCTGTTTTCAAGAAGCTTTGTTTCACTGGATTGCTCCCAGATGTGAGAACATACAATGTAATGATTAATGGATTTTGTCTTGAAGGGTTGTTTGATGAAGCTAAATGTATTCTAAGAAAAATGGAAGACAAAACGGTTTGTCGTTCCAAATAAGTTTCCAAACTTAATAATGTTATTGTGCAAGGATTTCTCAGGTGCAAAAAAATTAGTGAAATGGCATCTTTTATGAAGGAAATGGTTGGAAGGGGCTTCTCAGTTGATGCAGGTACAGCTGCGCTTTTGATAAACGACGTGAGGGTGAATCCTTCTGTCCTTGACATGATACCAGAGCTTCACTTGAATAATAAAAAGTGAATATTTCTTTTGGTTGGTTTATTGGGCTATGATACAATTCCTTTTATCCTTGCGTGAGAAATGGCATCAATGGGATTGCTGAAGTTGGAAAAATGGCAATTAGAATATCTCTTGATGGTGGCTTAGTGGTTCGGGCTTGGGACTTTCATGTTACTCCTAACTCGGGCAGAATAAGCATATTTCACGTTTTGTCAGATAGGACTCGCATGTTTATTTATTTAAAAGTTGGATAGTTAAAGTATATTATTTGTTCACTATGAAAGTTGGTGGTCAAAATTAAAATTTAAGATCAATATGCCTTTTTACTTGTCCAATTTTGATTTTTTATTCGTCCCTTTCTATTTATCATTTTTGACAAATCAAGAAAAAATAATACCTTTTATTTGTTATACGGTCAATTTATTTAGACAGTTAATATTTTTGAAAAAAGTAAATTCCTTTTAATGAGTAAATTGATTTTGAAATTTTATCAATTAATATAAATAAAATAGTATATCAATTTTTATTTCTTAATAAATATGTCAAGGCAATAATTGACAAGTAAATAAAGACAATGGTGGAGTAAATAGATATCACCTAGTTTATAAATTGATAAATTAACAAATACTTGCCTTTTTTTTTTTTTTGGATGATTACTCAGATTTTTCGACGTTAATTTAAATTTAATCCAGCTTTAATATTAAGGATGGGAACGATAAACCGAAAAAAAATATCCATAGAAGCTGTGCTGTATATTAGTTTCTTGCAAAATTAGGGCACGCGCAGATGCAGCCATTGAAGAAGATGAAGATAATTTCTCTGCGGAATTGCAATGGTATTCCCTTCATCTCTTCCGTTTATGGTTCGGCATATACATTTAGAGCTTGTTCTTCATGCCATTACAGTAAAGAATCAATTTCAGTTAAAGATAAAATTGGTGTAAATAGTAACAATCTAGATGATGCTGTTACTCTCTTCCATCAAATGGTTACAATGAAGCCTCTTCCTTCAGTTGTCGATTTCTCTAAATTGTTTAACAATATGATAAAGATGAAACATTACTCTGCTGCCATTTCTCTTTTTCGACAAATGCTGAAATTAAGCATTCCAATTAGTGATTTCATCTTAAATAGTATGATTAATAGTTATTGCCTGATGTATCGTGTTGATTGTGCATTTTCGGTGTTACCCATTTACTTGAAGAATGGAATTCCATTTGATGCTGTCACCTTTACCACTCTAATAAGGGGATTCTTTGCTCAAAATAAGGTCAAAGATGCAATTGAATTGTTCAAGAAGTTGGTGAGAGACAAGATTTGTGAGCCTAACCATGTCATGTATGCAAATTGTCGTATTGTGAAGGTAAGTTAAAAGGGGTCATACTCAGAAGACTGTAATGTTGCTCCGGTAATGGAAAAATGGGTTAGGCGTTAAGTACGAGCCCCCACATATATATCTACAAATTGTATAGATGCTCTTTGAAAGATGGAAAACATAGATGCGCAATCAACATTCGAACCAAGTACGCAGAAGACATTTGTCCTGATATAGTCACATATACTTCAATAATTGGTGGTTTATGTAAGCTCGGTCAGTGGGAAAAGGTTAAAACTTTGTTCTCAGAGATGGTGAACCTTAATATGCATCCAGATGTGTGCACCTTCACCATACTAACAGATGGACTATGCAAAGAAGGGAAAGTCGAAGATGCTGAGGAAGTGATGAAACACATGATCGAAAAAGGGTTGTAGAGCCTGATTTAATCACCTACAATGCATTGATAGATGGATATTGTTTGCGTGGTCAAGTGAATAGAGCAAGGAGAATTTTTGATAGCTTGAGAGAGAAGGGCATTGAGACTAACATTTTCAGCTATAACATACTAATAAAGGGATACTGTAAGAAAAAGAAAGTGGATGAGGCCATGCAATTGTTTTGTGAAATTTCTCAAAAGGGATTGAAACCTGATATCGTTACCTACAATACTATCTTGCAAGGTCTTTTTGAAGTTGGAAGGACTGGTGATGCAAATCAACTTTACGCTGAGATGCTATCTTCAGGGACCAAGCCTACTATACACAGTCATGTCATTTTGCTCAATGGTTATTATAACTACGGACTTGTTGAGGAAGCGATGGCATTCTTTAATAAGTTAGAAAGAAACAGAGAATATACTGATATTACATGTTACAGTGTTGTCATTAATGGGTTGTGCAAAAATGGTAAACTTGACGAAGCACATGCTGTTTTCGAGAAGATTTGTTTCACTGGATTGCTCCCAGATGTGAGAACATACAATGTATTGATTAATGGATTGTGCAAAAATGGTAAACTTGACGAAGCACATGCTGTTTTCGAGAAGCTTTGTTTCACTGGATTGCTCCCAGATGTGAGAACATACAATGTAATGATTAATGGATTTTGTCTTAAAGGGTTGTTTGATGAAGCTAAATGTATTCTAAGAAAAATGGAAGACAACGGTTGTCCTCCAAATAATGTCACTTATAATGTTATTGTGCAAGGATTTCTCAGGTGCAAAAAAATTAGTGAAATGGCATCTTTTATGAAGGAAATGGATGGAAGGGGCTTCTCATTTGATGCTGGTACAACTGCACTTTTGATAAACGACGTGAGGGTGAATCCTTCTGTCCTTGACATGATACCAGAGCTTCACTCGAAAAGTAAGAAGTGAATATTGTTTGGTTTATTCAGCTACGCTATCGCTGTGATACAATTCCCTATTTAGCCCTGCAAAAGAAATAACACCCTATGCATTTGCTAAAGTTGATGGCAATTAGAACTTGTTTGAGCTTTCAACACAGCCTAATGAGGAGGTACATTAATTTTGGTTTGAGTTTTTCTTACCATCCTTCTTTTTCTTAGAATTCTAATGTCATTGCACTCGTAATATGAGAAAAAATGGTGACCATACTGATATTCTTAAAAAAGGAATAGTTGTAAATTCACTTATGTGTACATATTACTCCGTCTAGTCCATAATAAATGAATTATTGAGACTTTTTTCATCATTCAAAGTAAGTGAATTATTCAAAGTTCACGAAACTCTTGGAACTCTTTTCCATATTTACTCTTTCATTGAATGAGATTCTTAACTTATTTACATTTTTATAGGAAACTAGTTTGAAAATAATCAAAAGGGTAATAGTGCAAAATGGTCTTTAATTTATGTCCTTAAATATTTTTCTTAAGGGTTGTGCCACACATCAACGATTCACTTAATATGGTCTAGGATGAGTATAAGTCTAGTAATATCATTTTATTAATAATATACAGGTACATCAGAACATTCATGCTTCTGAATAAACCCTCCCAGAAAAATTATCTATGAATTTATATGCAGGTTGATGCTGGGCAAGTTGCTAGTACAGGAATTGTTGCACCAAGTTATGTTCAGAAACTTGCAGTGAGTATTCTTTTTATAAATGTCGAATATCAAAATTTTTAATATGCATACCAAATATCATAATATCGGAACTGTGGTATCTACCATATAACTAAAGTAATTCTCTTGACTTTAAATGTAGACATTAAAAACTTTTGTTTTATTGTATTGGATTTTCAATGGTGTTCAGGCCAACTAACACACACCTATACTAATTCCACGGTGTACCTACTATCTCCCACCAGCACCGGTACCTGTAATTTTGTCCACCAAGGCTTATATAGATGGAAAGAAATCAACTAGCTTTTTTGCCTTCGCTGGGATTTGATTCGAGACCACATGGTTCTTAATCCACTTCATTGATTACTAGCCACACCCTTTGGTGCACAATAGTCATAGAAACTTTTTGTGGGCTGCTATTATGCGTTTTGCAATATTTATGAGAACTCATTTAGTTGATCTTGCTTTTGTGGCTTCATTGCAACAACATTAGGACTTATAATCAACTATGGTTATCATGAATATTTCAATATTATGCATTCATTACTTATGGTTATCATGAACTTAACATATTGTTTCAATATTATGCATTCATTACAGTGCTGTCTCAGAAGAAAGATGGATGTGTTGCTGGTTTCTTGGAAGAACGCTTGAACCGGGTCTTAATTTCATTTTATCAGCTGAGGTAGGTTGCATCTCGACTTCTCTATCTTGTCGTAGCTCCTTCATTGAATACATGTCTCGATGACTCTCGTTTTGGCTTAGGGCGTTTCTCCTGCCCTCAGTGACGCTGTAATATGAAAAGCAGCTTCATTTCCTCCCACTTTTTTTCTGATAGGCGCATGGATAAAAACTTGGTAGATAAGGGGCACACCCCTCTATCGATTCTTTTCCTTCTTGCTTTTACTACTTGGAATACAATCTCTCACAGTTTGGCTGTATAACTTCCATTATTGTCCTAAATGTCTTCTTTATCGCTTGTTCAGGTCGATCACAAGGGCTGGCATAAACACCGGAAAACCGAAATACTGTACCGAACCGAATTTTTTTGATTAGTTTCGGTTTTCGATTTTCTGCCGTTTTAGTTTAGATATTCGGCTTAATGTTTCTGTATTTTCGGGTATTCGAGTATCGGTTTATCGGGTATGTAATTTTGTGTAATTCGATATTTCGGTTTTACCGCAAAATATATATATTATTAAATATATTATATATATTAATTAGTAATATTAAATAATAAATATTATAATTTATTAAAATAAAAAGTAAAAAGTCAAAGACTTTTTGCATCTAACTATTTTTACATAAGCTGAAAATCAAACAAAAAAATGGAAATTTTTAAACGGCTCAACTAAGCAGGGCCCATAAAATGAATAAACCAAAATCGAACCGAAATAATAAAAAACGAACGAAATATTTGGTTTCCGGTATTCGGGACCAATTTACAAACAATGGAAACGAGGGACAATCAAAAATAAAAAATCAAAATCGAACCGAAATATCGAATGCCCACCCCTAACTAAAAGAAGACTACAAGTTTGGCTTTGGACTCACAGTTGGAGAACAGATGAGGTAGTTTGAACAGGGATTAGGTTTTGATATATGAGCAGAAGTAAAATTGAAAGCATCTTAGCAAGTGATCTGTTTTCTCAACGATAAAAGAATTGACTTTCACTTACTACTTACTCAATAAATACCTTCTTGAACGAGGAAAGTGGTCTCTTACCTTCTCTATTTCCTTTCCTGTGATTGACTGTTTTTTCATCCTTTTTTTCATACTTCAGGAGGAAGAGATTGTCGGTTTCAACTTTCACTGGTAATGATGATTCCTTCTTGAAAACAATATATTCAGTTGAATATGAATATTCTACTAATAAGATTGAATCCATTCCTATTCGAAAAGAGAAAGTATTTTTATCAAGCTGATATTGTTTCTGGAGCACCTTATCAACTGGTTCCAACTGGTCACTCGTAGTTGATTTTGCAATTTTTGAGACATTCTCTACATACGCACAATATAGTTGTGTATAATAGACCCTTGTAGTACGAACCTTTCCTTGATCTGCGCATAGCGGGAATTAGTGCTTTTAGACATTTTTTTGAATTTGTAGAGTTGATTTTATTTAGATACAGAGATCTACCGTTTTGATTTTATTATTTTGTGACATATTTGGTTACTATGTGCTTAATAGTTAATACTACAAAGGTAGTTAAAAGTAAATATCTTTTGATTTAATTGCTTATTAGGGGTGGATTAATCATCTACAAAACTAACTCAATCTATTTTGATCTGCTTAATTCAATTCACTTAAAAAATACAAGGGGTAGAAGAAAATTTTTCAGAGAAAATGAAAGGAGGGAGAAGATGTATAATGAAGTAGCTGGAGAGAAGAGGAAACATAATAATGAGATGAATGAAGTAAGCTTTATCATAGTCATCGTTAATTTTTATAAATGATCGTGGTATCCGAACCCACTTGTGAGTTGTGTATACCTTCGCTATTCAGCAAGTACGTGCTACCTCCCACCAATATAGATACCAAGTATCTCTGGCTACTAGATATGTTTTCAGTTGTCTATATGAAATAATTCAATCTTGGGGAAAATTTAAGATAAGAGTAACACATATGTATTTCCTTCTAAGTGTAGTTTATTTAGTCTTTAGAATCATTTGAATTTAATTTTAAGTTGAGTTGTAACTGCGTGAGATAAATGCATGTTTCATGAAATAGACACATTTTCTGAATATCCTTCAACATCTATAATCATGTCTTTCTCTGTTTGGTCAAAAAGAAAAAAATGTCTTCCTAAATATTGACGGTGTTCCGGTGTGGTATAATTGGTCGATAAAGTGGGTTGAGAATCATTAAAATCCACCTTAAAAAGGCTCTCACCCTACTTGGGTATGTCGACACCATTAAAGTGGGTGTTTTGTAATCTTTTTGACTCTAGTTAGCTATGACATCAACAACAATATTTGCTTTCTCTATAGCAAATGCACAAAACATAATTCTCCTCTCTCTTTCAAGACTTTGATCTTTCCTACTATATTTCTTGATTTAACAGTGAGAATCCATCATAGTATTCATAGCCATAATCAATTTTCTGGCAAATCGTTAGTGTCATACCTACTAGGATAACAGCTACTTCAGCAAAATTGTTAGTGATTTTCATTTCCTCCACCATTATATGTGTTAAACCTTATAAGGAGGCTTAGCTGACCTGATTAGAATAATCATTAGCATAGGCTTGATCCTTATTACTTCCGATGATAGGGAGTTCCAGTCGGTGATTCGGGCCAGTAGTATAGAATCCTTGATGTGGCTAATGAGCTGGTAAGCAAATGTTCTTTCTCCTCCAGCAGCATAAAACAGCCGAGGAATCACATCGCTTTCTTACACAAAGCAGAACCAAAAGGATATCTACCTACCTGTGCCAGAAAAAAACAGGAAATAGCTGTTGTTAAATATACTAATTGCTTTTTATGAACTGCCATTATTAAATGAGAAAGTCCCACAGTTTATTCAAAGGGTTCTCATTTTTTCCATGGGCAAACAAATGTACTCAATGGATCACGAGTAAAAGAGGAGATCCAGATATAAACAAAATCAATCAATTTCCATCAGATGCATCATGAAGTTAATATGTCAAATTTCTTGTGAGTCGTCACGCTTTTCTGCTCAAGTTTCTCTTCTACAAACATCAGAAGCTTTTCTATACACTGCAGTTAAGCCACCATCATAGTCTATTTGCACGAACTTCAGCTTTCCTGTCAAAAGAGGATTCCAAGAGATTATGTATTGAATAATTGAGTTTAGAGAAACAAAAGTAGTATACATTCAAGATTAAGCAAGTCGCGTACTTCCGTTGATATTTGTGTTCCCCAACTTGCAACCTTTTTATACTACTCAATGTGTGACATAATCGAAGAGCCCCACCTTCAAAAACCCTTGACAGACCCCTTTGAGACTTCCTAAACTCATCTCTCCCACTCAAATCTTGCTTTCCTCATTTTTCTCTAATCTTATCGTGCTAAAGACTTTTACTTCAAACAAGAATTGAATCAATTAAAACACTGAAGGTGTGCCCAAATGGTCAATGAAGTGAGTCACAGTAAGGGCCTGTTTGTTTGGACTTGTAAAAAGTAACTTATAAGTCAAAAACTGAAAGTCATAAGTAGATGATACCCTACTTTTGGCTTTTGACTTATTTTTAAATTAAATTTCTTTGGCTCTCACTTTTACTAGTGAAAGCAAGGGGCTTGCCTTCTAGGTCGAGCTCGTCACACATGCTAGTACGGGTTATCTCTCCTTTGTGGTTTGCAAGCTGCATAGAGTGGGAGGTTTACCCTGTAGCGCAGCAGTGACTGCAGATTTCCCTTGTCATAAAAAGAAAAAACTTTTTTAACCTTTCCAAACACCTCCAAACCTAAAAAAGTGTTTAAAAGCCAAAAGCACCTAAAATAAGCTAATTCAAATGGGCACTAAATCTCAATGGAGGCAAGGATGCTATGTGTGATTTCTTCTCATCTGTCTAAGTCATGGTGGATAGAGTGGAGGTGCACGCGAAACAACCGAATACACCACCGTTACCAAGATAAAAGTCAATTGGATATATAAAGATTTCTCTTGACAACTTCATTTTCACAAGTATAAGACAAAAAACGGCAACTTTTTTGTCTTTTTTTTTTGATAGAGTCGATAGGCAATTTCATTATTACAAAACAATTAAGAATTTCAATCAAACGGTTCTATGTAGGTCTATGATGACTAGCGAATTTGGATTGCAAAGTTGATGAAAATTATCAGCTCCTCCAGAAGATACCCACACGACACACCAGGGATTTTTTCTGAGAATGATTTGCAGAAATGAAATTCAAGGATACTTGCTAGAATTGCAGAAGCATGAAGCCACACCCTAGCAAGACAGAAAGCAAACCAATACACCCAACAGAGTGACGAATATATTGACAACTCAGTGAAACAAACTTTCAGTTCAAGGTTCCATCTGCTCAAGCCTCCAGGATAACCACTAGGGGTGTGCAAAAACCGAATCACACCAATAAACCGAATGATACAAATGGTATTGGCGTTATTGGTTTGTAATGGGTTGACACAAATAATTAGTGGATTTATTGGGTCGGTTGTTCGATTTTTCCTATGGGTTATTGGGTTCAACAGATACTCAATACGACGATATGTATTTTACGACTTTACCCTTCCTCAAGATTAAATATACATTTACAATTTATACATAAATAGATTCAATATTAGCTTTCAGGCTATGTGATTTTTTGGTTCGGAAATTTGGGGAGATGGTTGATAGCTGGGGATCAAGCATATTCAAGATTGCCTAATTGAAAATATTTTATTTTAGTTTGAATTTTATTTCGTTTTGTAGGAGATAGCTTTTGCAAAAGTTTGTGAATGTTAGTAATTTGCAACATTCAAAGTTTCTCTTATGGTTTGCGGTAAGTGGTAACCATATAATTATAAACATACGTTTATATTATATTAAATGATAGAACATTGTCTTATGGGTTAACCGAAACCGAAACCGATAACATCATAACCGATAAACCGATAAAAAAGTTCTTATGGTGTTATTGGGTTAACATATTTTAAAACCGAACACGATAAAATCGAAACCGATTATATGTAAAACCGAAAACCGAAACGACCAATGCAACCCCTAATACCACCATTGGATCAGGTGCAATGCAAAATCTTAAATAGGGGAAGAGAGTACTTATAATGAAGAACCGTTTGGATTGGCTTACAGAAGTAGCTTTTAACTTTAAGTCAAAAAATAAAAAATAGGGAGAGTCCTACTTTTGACTTTTTAAGTTAAAATGACTTAAAAGTAGGTTTGACAAACTTTTAAACCAATCCCAATTCTAAACAGGCTCTAAGAATTAGAAAGTAAAAAAGATACAGTGACACCAAATAGAGGAAATACGAGTCATGACAGCTTCATTCTACTAGCCTAATAAGTAATAGGCCTTAACATGCCACCCTCAGGCGTGCTACTTTTCAAGCAAAACCAAATTAAGGTTCAACGAATCAGAACTTCAATAAATTCCAAAAAAAAGAACTCACAGGATTATGAATAGAACGTAATCGACGTTAGAGGAATCGAGAGAGCCACAATATTTAGAGGGCGTCATAGTAAGTATCTTAATCATTGAATCTTGCCCCACAGCCTTGATAGATATCCTGAAGGGAAAAGTAAATTAGACTTTCCATGACCCCAAGATTATGAATAGCACGTAAAATGGAAGAGAGCAGATACATAATCAAGAAATAGCCCTGAAGACTACACAATTCCTCATGAATGATCAATTATATACAATTGGGACCGAGGTCACAAATACAAAAGTACAGAAAGGAGAAAAAAGACATACAGATCCACAGTTCTGAGTAAACAGAATTTGACAAGGATATTTCCTTTTCCTCTCCTTCTCTGTGCCTTGAGCCCTATTCAGACCGCGATTTGCCAATATGATCCTTAACCCTGTAATAACGTTAGTCCCCGTTCGACACCTTGATACTCCCCTCCACATGCTCTTTACCCATCCTCTCCCCTCGACCCTCCTAGTACTCTACTATTGTCTCCCCTTACCCATCTTCCTCGCCGCCTCATTCTCGCACCCCGCTTCACAAATACACGTCTGGTTCCATTTCCTCCCCTTTTCGTATTTTCCCCCGTTTCCCCTGAACTCCATCTTCCCTCTCTACCCCTCGCTTATGAACACCGGGACAATGTGGAATAACATCCTTCTGGCGACATCTATTTTGGCAAATAAATTAACTCAACTCCAGCACTGTTATCATAGCAACACTTGAGCAACAACACATGAGCAATGATAACTTTTTATAATGTGACCATCAATATTAAGTATGGAACGGGAAAATGCCTTGCAGCAAGTTACCTTACGAGAACAGAATCCATCCACTGAAAGAACTGCCAAGATAATAGATTTCCCACGACCAGCCATTGTCTCTGTAACTTCAACCATGCCAAGCATCGCTCTCACAGATGATTGTGTCTAGTAGAATATCATTTGTAGCAATTCGCTAGGGACGCCACTTACTAACAGAACTAATCTAGTACCTACAAAGTTACATATTTTCTTCAAAACAAATATTTTTATAAATTAAAGAAACTACATTAAAAAACTTTTTAATAGTTTATTCACGAGACATTGAAAAAAAGAACAATAATAATGGTAGTAGTAGTTCAAGTGTACTAACAATTATCATATTTATCAAATTAGCATTATAATTTGTTTAGCCAAAATAGGCCCGTGTTAGCAAGGATTTAAAAGGCAATATCTCACCACAATGAAATCTCATTAAGTTCCATAAAAATACAAGTGCAAGACCCTTGAATTAACATGGGAAACACCTTTTGAATTAAATCAACACCTTAGACATACTACAACATTCAAGATTCATACTAGGCATGAAATCCATAATCTCGAGCACTAACTAGTTAAGTCCCCTTCGCCACTGAAGTGCAATTCAAGAGTAAACTTAGTGCATAACAAGACTTGACTTAAACCACCCAAGTAGATAAACTATTCACCAATTTCAAGTTATAAAATAATAGCACCATGGGCCAACATTCATTAAAAAGTAAATGCCTAAGTGTATCATATGGTTCATGTACAAATCCCCAAAAGTTAACAAAAATATATATGCTTATGCAAATGTGATCACCATCTACGCTTCCAAGGAGTCTACTTGAAGTGACCATCCTCAAGTATCTTCGGGTACATCACAACAATAGTAACAAACTATCGCTAAGCGTAAAGCTTAGTGGCACACTAACTTTGGGCTTGGAGCCATTAATTTCTCCAATTCCCATAAATAGAGAACTGCAATATATAACATCAAACTTAAACACATGAATTTAGTTAAAAGCTAAGTAAAGTGTTCAAGATATGAATTCTAGAAATGAGCTTATCAAAATCACCATCAAATACTTAATGAAGGTAGTGCTTCAAGAAAATCAAATATCAAACCACAAAATAATTCAAGATGAAAATATGAAAAATTCAAGTGTCGAGAAGCTTCCCAGAGCTAATCTGAAATTCCACCAATTAGTTAATTTTGCCTAATACTACGTCAAGCAATTACATCAAAGCATTATTGAATAAAAAGAAGAACCGGAGTCTTAATCAAGTAGGGTCATCATCCAAAAAATCAAGACGATGAGAAGTCATCTTAAAAGTGTTTGGTAACTAGTCACTGGTATTAATCACCAAGTACTAAATGATAAGAACCACAAATAAGCTACATTGCACCTTCCTGTTCCATATAAAAGTCGCTTATACATCAAAAAACACTACCTGTTATCTATGGAATGTAAACAATCATCAGAAAGATAGCTTCTAGAACACAACTCTTAGAATGCAAGCTATTTCCCAAGCTAGTCTATCTGTAGTTCTCTTTCTGCACTAAGACTCTGGAATTCCTTCCAGACCAAATGGCATGGAGGTGTTATTTTAAACCATCTTTTAGAATCTGAGGTGAAGTAGGAAAGTGGCTTTTTATTCATAGTTTCATACTTAAATTGGACGTAAGTCCATAATAATATGAATCGTTAATCCAAAGTCAAGATGCACAAGATACTAAACTATTCCAAGAGACAAGTCAAAATAAGTGATAGTCACTATCACAAGAAGGAAAAAAAAAAGAATGCAATAGTGCTCTAGCAATCCGTATATGGGGTGAGTTAAATTATCTTACAAAAGCTATTTCCCATTTACACCAATGTGATGTTAACGTATTCATAACCCAACTACAAAATTATACACTCAATGATAACTAATTTATCTAAGTGCCCAAAGAGTCAAGACATACTTTAAAAGTAAACTAGTAAAGTAGCAACAAAATGAATATAACAACAGTAACATCAGCATACCCAGTGTAATCCAATAAGTGGGGTCTAATAAGGGAGGGTACAATGTAAGTAGAAAGGTGGTTTCTGATAGACCCTTGGTCTCAAGGAACAATATCTAAGAGAAATAAATTGAAAGGAAAATTCAACTTTATGTGCAAACGTCGAAGTTTTACTGTTCCTAGAGCTCAAACAATATCAAGGAAGTACAGATCCTCAAAGCAAAGAATCAAACAATCATGTCGACCTCCTTAGCTAGAGTAAGTAGCTTTAGTACCTTAATACACAACCAAACACACCCACTTAGGGTCTGAAATCTGAAGAGGTTTAAAGAAATCATGATGAATATCAAAAGGGGAAAACTAACAGGGGCACCCAACCATTTCATAATACTTTCATGAATAAAATATGCCAGAAGAAAGATGTTGCCCCATTTCTCACACAGTAAACAGAGGAATTTAGGATCTTTCTACAGTCTATTGAATCACCTCAATCCAAGTTATTGGTAAAAAGATATGAGCAAATTACTCACTATTTAGTTCAAAAACAGGAGTAAATTCCATTTTTTCAAGATCTCAAATTTTTTAACAAAAGACCACTTGAATATTTCACTAGAAGATGTTGTATAAGAAGCTTACCACAAGTTTGAGAGAGTTCCTTCACAAATTCAAAACTATTGATTCTTGGGAGCCAACATTCCAACATATATTCAACAGATGGAAACGAGAAATTTTATGCAACAAAAATATGATCTTGATGATAGTTGGAGAATAGCACTTGTGTCGATAGTCGACTGAGAGCTCTCCAATGTAGGGTTAGAAGAAGAAGCAAGTGACTTCTGAAAACTAAAACGAGGTTTTGCTAATAAAGTGCTTATCTAGTTATCTTAAATGGGTAGAAAGTTAATACGATTTATATGAAATGGGTCACAAAAATGGACTTCAAAGATTCGACAAGATATAACAATCTCTTCTTTTTCAAACAAAACTCAACAGAAGTGATAAAAACAATACCATCTAAAGGCACATAATAAATTTACAAATTTTGGGGTGTTACATCATCATTGTCGTTCGCTCCTTCGTGATGAATGGATGCTCTAATGCCTGGGAAACAGTGATTCTCCTTAGAGGATCTAATACAAATATTCTCTCCATCAAATCTTTAAAGTGAGCCAACATCTTTAATTCTTCACCTGGGTCACCTGAAATTACTGAACTGATATCTTTCGGCTTGATGTTGACAATCAGCTTCCTAATAGCCTGCAAATAAATACAATCACATCCAAAACTAAAAGTACAGCAAAGTTATTGCCATTCATCATTATAAAGGGTTGTTTATCAGGAATCGAAAAGACAGGCTTAAGGGTCTACAATACATACCTTCTTTGTAACAGGATTCTCTTCAGTGGCAAGGAAGTTCAGATCTTGGTCAAAATGCTGATATGTAAATGCACCCTGTGATAAAATAAGAACAGAAAGTATTATTGTTTCCATACTAGCTATATCATGTCATTACTTATTACAACTGTAAAAGCAGCTACCTAATGCAATCATCATAACAGAATGTCCACAGCAAATTAATGACCAGCCTATGAATGATTTTGCTCAGATTGGGAGTAATATAGAGAATGTCTTAAGACGAACCTTTCTAAGCATCTTCTTCGGAAATGGACCTTTCAGTTCATATGAAAACGGAGCATGTCATTATTAGAACGACCTGGAAATAAGACTTTCCCAGAATAAAACTCAAATAAACAGCAACCCACTGACCAAATATCCATTGGATGATCGTATGACAAGCCAAGAACTGCAACAAGAAAAAATATATGAGCAAACAAAAGACACAGATCCATAAAACTACTTGGCATCAAAACATTGGAGCATCAAACAAAAAAAAAATGAAAGGAAGCTCAAAAAAATAGATGGAAAATCTTGAGAATTGATACTTACTGATCTCGGGGGCGCGATAAAAGCGGCTCACGAGGTATGGAGTGATTTCGTTTTTGCCAGCAAACATAGCATTGCCAAAGTCACAAAGCTTCAGCTTGTCTTTCGCTTCATTTACCTTAACAATTAAATACAGAAAAGTCATCATATGCATACAAAAGCAAAGTAATGAAGAGCTACTCTCAGCAGATGCAAAGTGGGTGAATCAGCCGGCAAAAAGATACAATACTCAAACACTCCACTTACCAAGATGTTGTCGGGTTTAATATCACAATGAAGCACGCCACAACTCTTTAGATGCTTCAAAGCACTGAAAAGTTGTCTCGCATAAAGCCTCACAACGTCGAGGCTGAGTCCAATATTACGCCCAAACTTCTTCTGGAGCTCACGGAGATTCATCCAGAGAGACTCAAATACTAGACAAAGATGATTCCGGTACTTGAAGCTAGAGATTAAATGAACACAGCGGCGCTTGTCTTTAGGATCTGCAGCAACCAGCTTCTTCAATATGATCAACTCTTCCATACCCGCTTTATACCTGATGAGCAGAAGCAACAAAATTAGGACACCAAAACCAACAAGCACGGTCGGCACACAATGGAGAAATTAATAGACTAACTCACATCGTATCATTATTACGAATGATTTTTATAGCTACTTCTGTTGGGTCACCGGGTCTAGCCTTCAAATCTTTAGCCCGGACGACAGTAGAAAAGACGCCTTTCCCATGAGCAGCAAGAATCTCATAACGCCCATCAAGAATTTCTCCGAATCGGTATCCTGAAAAAAAAGATGAGAAAGAATTAGACCATCAACTAAGACAACAGTTACCAGCCATTACAGGATTAGTTGACAAAAATAAGCAGAAGGATAAAGCTACTTTTTTGAGGTAACAATGTCAACTTGCAGCATGATATATCAAATAACAGAATGAAGGAACTGTCATGAGCAAATATCAAAGAAGAGGGAGAAAAAACAAATTTAGAAGTGTCAACATGCTCTGAAGTAGAAGCTCAAATAAGAAGGATTTAAGCAAAATGTGTAGACTAAATACTTACTATAATACCCTTCCGGATCATTCCAGTTATCAGGAAGACAATTGCGCTCAGTCGGCATGCCATCTCCTTTGCCCTGCAAAACAGATATAACCAGACAAACATGATACTTGTTACTTATTACAGCCTGATTTGACAAAGAAAGGACTCTCCATAAGCACAATTATTTCCTACAATTCAGTCTAAGCACGAGTATGAAGACAGAACAATCCTCTCTTTTTTTCTCTCACTTATAGGCCAGGGAAAATCCCTTGGAGCATACAGCACAAGGTAGAGGGATTCATAGAATCAATAGAGTTCAAACAGTACATGATTCCTAGATATCACACTCTAAACTGAACAGTAATAGCAAAAACTGCCACCAAGTAAATACACCTCCACCAATATGGATAAAGGGAATAACCTTCACCTAGAAACATATAACAAAACAAAAAACATTTTGTAGTCATCACTTAAATAAATGGTTCCCCATTTTTAAGTTGCATTTTGGGTTCAGTAGGAAAGAAAGGGACACTCACATTTTGTTTGAATTAATATAAATAAAAATAATTATGATAATCTCCAACAATGTTTCCAAGACAGACTCACCATTTTCGGAATGGCAGCAGGTGATTCTCCAAATATATTGTCACAAAACATGTCAGCCGACCTCTCACTCTGTAAAATGTTAACACAGTAGGTTAATCATCAGATAGAGGAAGCCATCATTTAGGAAAAATGCTGAAGGAGAAAAAGCTTTACCAACCTGTTGCTTAACTTGGTCATTATACTCCGGTTGATGCTGTTGGAGATGTTCAATTTGTTTAGCAAGCTCTTTCACTAGCTCCTCTGTTGGAAACTGCAAAGTAATGACAGATGATCAGAAAAGTAAGCTGTATTATCAGCATGCCAAAGTTTGTTATTTTTTTTGAGAAATATCAGCATGCCAAAGCATTGAGCCCAGTTGCAAGAAATTCAGTCAGCAAACTATATTTAACAGGTTATTCTCAAAAGTATTTGAGTTAAATTCTAACCTGTTGCTTAACTCCATCCTCATGCTCCTGTTGATGCTGTTTGAAATTTTCTATTTGTTTAGAAAGCTCCTTCACTAGCTCCTCTGTTGAAAACTGCAAAGTAATGACTATGATCAGAAAAGTAAGCTGCAATATCAGCATTTCAAAGTATTATTTCATCAACTAATTTTAAAACAAACCCCTAACAAACAGGAGAAGCATTACGAGCTCATAGAAACTAGTGTTGAAAGAATGGGGGAAAAATGAGCACAAATTCTAACCTGTGATTGCTGTTGGAGACGTTCAATTTTTTTCTCAAACGTCTTCACTAGCTCCTCTGTTGAGAACTGCAAAGTAATAACTTATGATCAGAAGAAGTAAGCTGCATTATCAGCATTCCAAAGTATTTGAGCCCAGTGGGGAAGATCTGATCGATATTCTAAAAGATCCCTAATAAAAGAGGAAAGGAGCTTTTGGGGTTGAGTTAGGCCCATGTGCCATATTTTTACATGGTATCTCGTTTGCACTCCCGGTCCACGCTCTAGTTCTGCCAGGGCGTGAAGGGGGGTGTTCGAGTGGGTAAAAGTCTCACATTGGTTGGGGAATGGACCGGTGGTCTATTTATATAGGCTTGAGCAGTGCTCCCCTCATGAGCTACCTTTTGGGGTTGAGTTAGACGCATGTGCCATATCTTTACAGTTTGGAAGATAAAATAAAACAAAAATGAAGAATGAGCACAACCAGAAAAGAAAAACCCATTTCAATCTCAGGGTCAAGAGAACACACCTACCTCTGGGGTACACTGTCCCAGTCCACCAGCACCAGAAGCCTTCTCATCAGCATTATGACCTCCTTGCAAATATGATTTCCCAGAAGAAAATGTTGGCTCATCACCATGTACATCTGCACCATTTGTTGGACCATCAATGGGCTCTGGTACAGCACTATCTCCAGCTGCATGCTTCTCAGTAGACTGATTCGCATGAACCTCAGCTAATGCCAATAAATAAAAAACACAATTAGAGACTAGAAACTCAACAAGAGAGAGAGAGAGAGAGAGAATTATGCAGAGGAATGGCAGAGAAAATCACAGCAAATAGCTCTGAACAAGCTCAGGTGCAATGACAATCTCATAAACTCTGAAGTGAAGACAGTATCCAACTCAACATCCTAAGTTTTATAACATGCACGTATAAGAGTTCGGATCCAAAATTAAAATTCATTAAGAAAGCAGGAACTTGGCAGTTAATTGCTTAGCAAAACTGGGTGATTAATAAGTCAATAACAACAACAACAACAACAACATACCAATATAATCCCACAAGAGGGGTCTGGGGAGGGTAGGATGCACGCCTACCTTGCCCCTACCTTTGTGAGGTAGAGAGGTTGTTTCCGGTAGGCCCTCGGCTCAAAAGAAATTGGAAATTGGAAAACAACCAACCAAAGACCCTTCCCTCTTCATATAGAGCTCTACAACAGGCAAGAAGAAATACAGAAAAACAGAATTGAATTATATTTTACAAAAATCACATGTCCAATAACTTACCATTGTCTCCGGATTTTTGTGAAGGCTGATTCTTATACTTTTCAAGAATAGCTTGTCTGCGCCTTCTGCTCTCCTCCTTAATTCTATCAAGTTCATCTTCTTCTTCCTCTTCCTGTTGAGCAAGTTGGAAAGCAATTTTTTCCTGATAGTCCTTCTGTTCAACTTCATCTCTACAATGAAAACAAAAACCAGTATTAAAGAAACAGGAAACTAAATACACTGACTATTTCTTTAATCAAAAAAAAACATAGAACTGCCAATACCTTTCAGGTTTCTCACTCTCTGTCTCTTGAGTTTTTTGCTTTTCAAATTTTAGGAGACTAGCTGTCCTGTCTCTCTCATTGTCAGTCTCACAACGTCTATGGTAAGCATGACCATCGTCATCAAGGTCATCAAATCTCCGCTGCCTACTGGACCTATCATTGTATCTATCCCTATCCTCCCTACTTGGTCCTCTGCTTTCCCTGTCCCTCTTCCTCCTTCCTGTCTCCTCCCTCTCCCTCTCATATTTTTGTTCTTCATATTGAGCTTTTTCTCTTTTCCTCTCTCTCCCTCTATCTCTCTCTCTTTCCCTTTCCCTTTCCAATTCTCGCTCCCTGTCTTTCTCTCGCGTGTGTCTGCGGTAACTACATTTATGCTCCTTCGAGGATTCCCGATTTCCATGTTGATATCCTTCCCTTTCCATCTCATATGCATATTCCTCCAAAATGCTTTCCGATTGCCATCTTCCTCTATGTGACTCATTAACTTCATCCTGAGAAGATGAGACCCTATGCTTCTTCCCGGGTTTTCTTTCAACCTGCAAATCACTCTTATGCTTTCGACTAACTTGAACCTTGTGTGGTTTAGAATCCAATCCAATTACGTTACTAGCATTCTGCGCAGAATTAAAACATAAATGTCACTTTTTCCTAATTTTTTTATAACACAAGGTTTAATTTTCACAAACAAACAAACAAATACATAGAAGAAAGACCTCAGCCATGAGAACACCAACACGCCTAGAGTAACTTTGTCCCCAATGTAATCAATGCTCAGTATGTGAATAGGTAAGTATCATGTCTCTCGTTGTGCTACATATATATTAATCATGCAGCTGAACATCATTAGTTACATAAATTTTGCACAAAATCAAACAAAATTGTTGCTTCAAGTTATAAACTTTGCATTTAAACCAAAATTAATCGAAGAAATACGGTTAAAACATACCACAGCAACATCGTCAATAATTTTCTCCTTCATAGGCGGCGTTTTGAGGTCTCCGTCTTACAGTTCGTACTTGTTCTACGGTAGGTGGTCAGAGAGAATACCCGGACGGGTGTGGTGCATTGCCATCGGAGAATACGCCGGCGATGAGTCGGTGATGGCGAATAAATTAGGAAAAATTACATAAACAAATACCTTTTATTTTATAATTATTCAATTGAAGTATATTTTTATTTATTACAATTTTTTAACTTTAGCTATATTAACTTAAAACCTTTTAGAACAAATGTATTTCTTTTTTTATTACAATTTTAAACAAAATAAAAAAACGGTATTCGCTCAAGTCAATCCTCATTTCGCTCTTTTCTTTTTATTCTCCTTTCTCTCGTCCGTCTGTTCAAAAAAAATGGCATTTTGTTTTTTTTCTCCATTTTTCTGCCACAAATTTTAATGAAGAGGGTCTTAAAGAAGTCCGCCATCTAGTGAGGGATATTGATACTACGATCCGAAATGTTTATCGAAGAAAGAAAACAAAAAACACAAAAAAAAAATGTCGAAAGAAGCTTCAGTTCGATTCTACTTCTAGGATGAAGTTTAAGTTTTAGTTGGAAATCTAACAAATATCGGGGAGCGAGAGGAACAATGAGGAGAAGAACAATAGCGAACAAAACAAGAAGCAAAACAAAGGTAAAAACGAGTGAAAGAGGTTATTAAAACACCGAAGAAATCGAAAAAAATATATGTTAGTTGGCATCTACATCGAGAAACTCGTTGACAGTGATGATGATTTTGAGGATTTACCTTCTAAGTTCAGTCAAAAAGTTTGAAAAATAAGATGAATTGGAGACGAAAAAGGAGGTGAATGATGGAGAAAACACGAAATGTTTACCCAAAAATGTCATTCTCCAGAGAGTAGATATTGTATGTGCTAGTACTTCTAGTTATTTGTTGTTTAGCAATGGTTGATGTTGATTGCTGTTGTTTTGTAGATGTAGTATGTGAAATCATCTTTAATTCAACTTTAATTCCACTTTAATCATCTTTATTCAACTTTAATTCTACTTAATTATCTTTAATTTTCTACTTTAATTCATCTTTATTCAACTGATTACTACATTTATCGACACATAATATGTAAAATTAGCTTCATTCATCTTTAGTATGTAGTAACACATTTTTAATTCATGTTTAACGCATCTGCAGGATCGTTAAATTCTTGAAAAACATCCTGATGTTGGTAATTTCGAGTAGGTGTCTGTACACTAATATAGGTGTCATTGAACAAATCAAAACTATCTTTATCTGATAAACACTTGAGTGGTTGAGGAAATACAATGTTTGGGCTCTTTCTTGACCTCAAAAATCGAGCACAAACTAGCAAACTTATTCATTGTCTTATAAATAGAGATTAAAACACACACCCGATGATGTGTTGTATTGAAATAGATAACAAAGTTATTTTTTGGTTTAGACAGAATTTTGCGGTAGTTACGGGCTAAATTGTGTTAGTGATGGCATTCTATCAATGTTCCCACTATGATGTGTTGATGACTAGTTATTTTCCGGAAAAAATCCCAGGTCCAAAGAGTCATCTACGTGCCACTATTTTAGCTAAAAATTCATAGATGATGACTCAGCGCTGTCATTGGCTTGTTCTATACTTCATTAATGATTTTTTTTTTATATGCGACAAACGAATTACCAAATTAACAATAGAGATTTTTCCCGTGTGGAAAGTGGAAAATTCAATTTCATATCCGTGGGGTTTAGATGTGCTACAAAAAAGTTGTCTATTCTTGTGAGGCATGAGCTTAAGTCAAACACAATAAGTAACTATAGAATTGGGGCTTGCCTCTGATCTTCATTAGGGATATTGAGTGTTGTTCAAAGGGTGAGAAGATATAGAATTAGGTTGCCTGATTCCATTCCAAGAATCTTGAATTGGAAGACAATTTCAGAAGTCCATGGTTAAAATATATTGAGAAATGTCGCTTCATGCCTACAAAAATAAGGTATTGTACAAAGTTAATACATTTTATTAATGCTTTCTTGAACTCAAGTTCCTATATCTAATGTTATTTGGTATTTGAGTTTTTCAGTTTGAGAACATAGGTGACTAGTGAAAGATGAAGTATCCAAATTCAGTTTAATTCGTTTAGTAGACTATGAAAACCATATAAGCAGAATTTCCAAGAGGCCTGGAATGTGGTACTTCATCTTCACTGGCACTATGTCTCAAATGAAAAAAACACAAATACACAAAATAACATTAGATATAGTAACTGAGTTAAATAAACAAGAATAAAATGTATAACTTTGTACAAATCCTATTTTTGTAGGAATGAAGAGACATTTCTAATATATTTTAACCATGGATTCTGCATTGTTTCCAATCAAGATTCTTGGAATGAATCAAGCAACACGCGAATAAGCTATATTTAGCAACCTTTGAAACAACACTCAAATCATCCAATTTGAAGCGCAAAGAGGCAAGGCCACCAATTCTATAGTACTTATGTGTTGACTTAAGCTCAGGCCTCACGAATCAGAAAACGTTTTGTAGACATCTAAACCACCACGATATGGAATTGAATTTTCCACTTTCAACAAGGTAAAAAATATCTATTGTATTTGGTATTCGTTTGTTCTCATATGAAAATAAAAAAATCATTAATGAGTTAGAACAGCCAGATGAAGCAGCTGAGTCATCATCTATGAATTTTTTACAAGTAAAAATGTGCAGTAGATGACTCTTTTGAATGTGATTTTTTCCGGAAAATAACGAGTAAGTCATCAAAACTACATCTAGAATTGGAACATGATAGAGTGCCAGCACTAACACAATTTAAGCCCGTTAAACTACCAAAATTCTCTAGCCCAAAAAATACTTTTTGTTATTTTCGAATAGCAACACATATCGGGTGTGGTGTTTTAACTCTCTATTTATAAGACAATGAATAAGTTGTAGTTGTTCGCTCGATGTTGGAAGGTCAAGAAAGCTAACCCAAAACAGTATTCCTAAACAACTCAAGTTGTTTATAGATCAAAGATAGTTTGATTGTGTCAATGACACTATGATTAGTGTACTGACCACATACTCGAAAAATTACACAACATCAGGAGTTTCAGAATTTACGATCCTGCATATGCGTTAAACTGAATTAAAATGTGGTACTACAACTAAAGATGACATGAAGATGAATTACATCTATTATGGTTAAACTGCGAAGCAAGGTAGTAATCAGTTGAGATAAAGATGAATTAAGTAGAATTAAAGTAGAATAAGATGAATTAAAGTAGAATTAAGTGAATTAAAGATGAATTAAAGGTGAATTAAAGTGAATTAAAGATGAATTTCACTACTCATCTAAAAAAAAGCCAGCAAATCAAAACATTAACACATCATTGACCTGAAAACAAATAACTCAGGAAAGTACTAACACATACCGGAATCTACTCTCGGTTTTAGAATGGACATTTTTGGTAAACAGATTCGTGTGTTTCCATTTCATTTCACCGCCTTTGTCTTCCCCATCATCTTTATTTTTCAAAAACTTTGTGACTGAATTGAGGAGGTAAATCCCAAAATCATCATAATGTCAACGAGTTTCTCGAGGTAGATGCCAAGTAACACATATTTTTTGATTTCTTCTGTTTTAATCTCTTTAATCGTTTTTACCTTTCTTTTGCTTCTGTTTTGTCCTCATTGTTCTTCTCCCCGAAATTTGTGAGATTTCCAAACTTAAAACTGGAACTTAATCCATAGAAGTAGATAGAAGACGAACTGAAGCTTCTTCGACTTCTTCATAAAACTTTTGAGATTCGAAGGTATAAATATCCTCACTAGACGCGGGACTTTTCTAAGACCTTTTTCCATTTAAATTCGTGCCAGAAAAGTGGAGAGGAAAAAAAACAAAAACCCTAATTTTTGAACACGACAAGACGAGGAGAAGGAGAAATTACGTGTTACTTTGTTTAAAAAATGGTAAAAATGGGAATAAATGGGTTCTAAAATTGTTTTAAGTTAATTTAGCTCTTAAAGTTGACAAAAATGGTAATAAAGAAAAAGTATACTTAAAATTGGTTAATTATAAATAAAGAGGTCTTGGTTTATGTAATTTTTTCTTTTTTTAAAACAAAAGTAAATTTTAATTCTTATAAATGCCCCAACATTGTTAAATATAAAATAAAAGGGTTTCAAAAGAACTACAATTTCCTTTATTAATTGGAAATAATGATTTTCTTTAGGTTCGTATTCGTTTTAACACATGTTATCGGATTTATAGGTAATAGTTTCTTTTTAATTAGTTTGACTCATCCTTTTTTTTTAGGTTCGTATTAAAAATAATTAATTTTTATTTTTTTAGTAATTTTTTAATTTTAATTTTATGTGATACGAAATATTAAAGACATTTTAATATATTTGACATGCTTTTAATTTAAAATTACCAAATTCAAAAATTTATTTTATTTAATTAAATTATGTCTTAAGTTAAATATGTAGAATAAATTAAAACGGAAGAATTTTTTTTTATTTCAAAAGTTATTACTTCTTGTGTCCCAATATTTGCGATACATCTGTTTTTTAGTTCGAGACATATTATTATATTTAGTAATATTTAATTTTAATTTATCTATTTTTCCTTATAATCTCACAAAAATCTATAAATTTTTTATCTTTCTTAAATTTCGTGTATTTATCGACTCCTCTAATTACAAATAGTTATGGATAAATATATTTCAAACTAAAATATATATTCTCTCCGTCTAACAATACTCGTTCACTATACTATTTTAAGAAGTTTAATAAAACTTATCACTTTATGAAATCAACAGTAATTTTACACTTAATTCATAATTTATCCTTATCATTAATTATAGTTATTTTCCTATTATATTTTTCAATATTGTATCCTTTTGTCCATAATTGTTTGTCAGGGTAAGGTCATGCACTCTCCTCAAGAAAAATTTAATACAAAGTGTAATTTGACTAATATAATCCTACTAAAGCACGGCATATCAAAAGTATTTCACATAATTTTCAATTGAATAAAAAGTAGTCAATTATAAGGGTAGATATAGAATTGAAAAAATAATAATATTTCTTTTAATGTTTAATAGTGACAAATAAATCTTGAATAACTATGTCTATTGCCAAACATTTGTGGACGAATGAAGTATTTCTTATATATTTAAAGGGTGATAAAATAAAATTACTTTTTTATTTATAATTTTTTAAAAAGTTTATAAAATTAATAATGGATAACTATCGTTGAACGGCGAGAATAATAGATTTATGGGGTCAATAAATCAAAATGGTGTCTATTTTTGGTAAAAGGACCATTTTGGTCATTTTCTCTATTTTCAAGTAGTGGGGTGGTGGGGTTGGGGGGGGGTGTGCAAGGTAGGATAAGGTTGGTATATTTTCCCAGTTGGCACACTATCTTTTAGTAATCTTCTTTGTTTCTCTCTTGCCATTGTAAACATAGAGAAAATCATACACACAATTTTTGTTAACAATGTCAGCTTCAACAGCTCTGAATCTTGCTTCATTTTGCACATCTGTAGTGAATTCTCATAACCCATTTTACTCATAAACCTTCACTCCTTTTACATGGTACCCAATTTTCCCAATCACACAACAACACTCTTTTCAAGAACTGCAGCTGGAAATTAAGTAGAACCACTAAGAGAGCTGTTGCTGCTGTTGATTCCTCTGATCCTGCTGAAAAGGTTTTGCTCATTACCCCTTTTTAATTTGTTTATCTTATTTTGATTAGACAATGAATTTGAAAAATTAAAAAAGAATGTAGTACTTTGTTAGTATCAATTTATATGACATTTTTCGAGATTTCGAGATTCAATTACTGTTACTTATACAACTTTTTTATGTAGATATAAATTTTATTTCAAAAAATTTGAGGAGGCGCAAATTTTGTGTCAAACTTGAACCGTTTGGTTTTTGAAAAATGAAAAAGTTGTACTAATGATGGATTATATTAAAATGTTGATATGTATTGGAAGTTTGATTTTGCCTGCTATTCATGTCTGCAAATTCTCTGATAGTGTAGTAGGTTAAGCAAAGGTGGATTCAATATTTAAGCTTTTATGGATTCAATTTTAAGGTTTTCGGTGTTAATCCTACAACAAAATTTAAAGTTAGACATAATACATAAACAAATACTCAAACTAGGTCTTACCCGGTATTTAACCGCTCAGGGCACATCTAGACATCTTAACTTGGTTTCAATTGGTAACTAAAGGCTCCAACTTGTCCCCATTGTGTTTCCTAAACATCCAATGATGACGTGGTACTTAAATTTTGGAAGTATTAGAGGATCATTTTGTAAGTTGGGGTGTTCAACGGACTAGTTGAGGTGTCTAGATATGCGTACAGTTGTCAGTTGATGTCAAGTTTAAGTTTTTATTTATGTATGTTGCCTTAAAGTTGTGGGTTTGTATCTACTATTTGTTGTAATTTTAGTGAATTTTTATGCATAAATTTATGTTTCGCGTTAAAGTTATAGTCTTTGTTTACCCTCTCAATTTTCATGCTTCGTGTAAACTTGAATGTGAAACTCTTGATTGCGCTTTGTTTGTCTCGAATGACCAAAACTCTTTTGGAACCAATGCAAGTTAAGAAAAAACATGTTGGTAGGCAAAGGATCCATATAGGCACTGGTGATAGCAAATTTTTGATGTTGGGTTCAGAATTTTTGACTTTTTGAGTTACTAGGTTCTATATTACTGCCTCCATCCCATAACGCTTATCCTGTTTTGCTTCTCGATGATCAATTTTACTAGGTGCAGTTGAGTGATTGTACTAGTTCTTCTCTGATCAAAACTGAGCTCATTTTTTGTTTAGCAATATGGATATTAGTGCTATGAGGTGGTCGAAGTGACTATTTTGATGAACAGTCTGAAGTTACAATAACCATCTGTTAGAGGTTCAGGGTGTGTAGTTCATGTTCTTCTATTAGTCCTACTCTCACTCGCCTATGAATGTATATGTTGGTCGTCTGTGACAGGTCATTTCATTGAAAAGGAAAAAGACAATTTTTCGGTAACTCCCTATTTGGCGCCATTTTGCTTTAGTTCAATGTTAGGAATGTTGATGCTGATATTCTGTTGCATAAACAGCAAGAGACGGAAAGGAAGAAGTACCATTTTCTTGTTGCAAATGCCAAATTTATGCTGGACGAAGAGGAGCATTTCCAGGAACAAATGTTTGAGCGTCGTCGCCTCTATGAAGAGCGCAACATGGAACCAGATTTCTGGCTTGTAGTTGAGCCCAAGTTCTTGGACAAGTTCCCAAATATCACCAAGAGACTGAACAGACCCGCTGTAGCACTTGTTTCAACAAATGGCCCATGGATCACGTAAGAGGCTGTCATTGTTAAATAATCGACACACTAATTACTCCACTTTCCTGTCTGTAAGCATCATCAAAAGATTGCAGTCTTTAGTAAGCAAGTTCTAATCGCGGGAAAATGGTCAAATATACCCCTATACTATACGAGTTATCTAACTTTACCATTTGATACAGTTTAGAGTCATTTGTATCTTCAAAGTCATCAAATCAACTCGTACTTGCCCTTGCCCTTGCCCTTCACCCTGACGAAACTCCAACCTGAAGTATAACGGTGAGTAAATTTAAACCTTAAAAAACTAGAGAGGTAAAATTGGGTGAGAAGGACAATTATGTTGAAGATTTGCTAGAGGCAAGGGTATGAATGACCCCAAAGTATAACGGATGGTAAATTTAAGATATTTCGTATTGCAGAAGGGTGAAGCTGCACAGTTTCAATATTTCTCCTGATCTATTTTTCGAAACTTGCAGGTTCATGAAATTGAGGCTAGACAGGGTTTTACAAGAGAGCTATGAGGCTGACAGTGTAGAAGAAGCTTTGGCATGTACTCCTGTTAGTATTGAATTTGAAAAAACCGGAAAGAAAACGAAAGGAAAAAATGGACCAGCACATACCCAAAGTCTGGAATGCCGGGTGGGGGGTGGTGGTGCGGACTAATTCTGCCCCCGGCATCTCAGACGTCAAAGGTATGATTAGCAGATTCTTATGTGTGTTGCTTGAAGTAGTTCAAAAATCTATATTACTGTTTGTTGGTCCGGCAATGAATGAGCATTTAGTTTGAGAAGTTATATGAAGAGATGGTCGGGCAATCGTCATGGTAGGCTGTAGGTGTAGATGTTTGTAGCTCATCTGAAGAATTGTACGATGAAACGCCTAATTTCTGTAGCTTATAGACCCATGCTGCGAGATTCAGTAAACAAAATGAAGAGATATTGAGCATTGTACTTAGCATGAAAAAGCTTTATGAAAATATGAAGTGTGTTGATTGTTGTTCGTTTTTATTTCTAACCAAGTGTTGTTTAATGATTCTCGAACATGTACTTGTTTCGAGTGCCTATTTATTTTCTATCGATATCTATGGATTGATCACAAAGTCGAAATATGGTTCAGAACCCAGAAAAGTTCATCAGACAAGGAAACTCTCAGACTTTTTTTTATTAAAGAGTGTTACTTAGTTGAGCTCTCTAAGTTCAACAACATACTCGGTGAGATCCCTTTAAGTGGAGTCGTGGGGAGAGTGAGTGTATACAAATTTTACTTCTATCTATGTTGGGTTGGCATGTTGAGCTCTCCATGTTCAAAAATGTACACAGTGAGATCACACAAGTGGAGTCTGAAATGAGCTAGTGTGTGCATATCTTACTCCTAACAATCTACGAATCTTGTTTGGCGTGTTGAGCTCTCCAAGTTCACCTATTGAGACGGAGGAATATTATTTTGTTCGTTACATATTAATTGTCCGCTTCTTTTTATACGTCTCTCTAGAAATCAGAAATAGTTGGATCATATTATTTATCATTTAATAAAATCAAGGCATAAATTACTATATTCTTCCTATTATACCTTTGATACAGTAGTTAATTAGAGCCCGTTTGGATGGGCTTAAAAGAAACAACTTTTAAAAATTATTTTTGAAAGTGCTGAAACTTATTTTTAAAATAAGTAGTTAGATGTTTGGATAAAAGTGCTTCAGTTGGAAAAAAATTGTTGATGTGTTTGGCAAATGAATGCTGGTAAACACTTTTTTTATCAAAATTTCTGAAATCCCTTAAAACTGTTCACATGATAAAAATTGGTGATTTAAGGTTTCTATATTTAAAAAATTAAAACAAAACTAATTTATATTTTACATCCATAAGTAAGAAGCTTCCTATCATTCAGAGATTTTCTTCATCATCACAAATGTTTTATAAGAATTAATAAGAATAGTAATAATAATAATAAAAATAATATAATAATAATAATAAAAGAATTAAGAGCAAAAAGGTTATATACTTGATCAATATAAAATGACTTTTAAGTTGAAAAAAAACACCTCTCACCTAGCTTTTAACTTTTGACTTGAAAATAAATCACTTTGATAATTGTCAAACACTCTAATAAGTCAAAACTGATTTTTAAGTCAGTTTGATCAACTTTTAAGCCCATCCAAACGGGCTCTTACAATGTGGGTGGGATTATTCGTACTCAGTGTGTCATCAGTCTGATATGGTATTGGACGATATTCTAGAGTAGAGAAAATGTTGACTGCTAAAATTTCTATTGGGGGGTATTGGTAGTAATCTGCGAAGTGCTAACAAAATAGTAACGCTAAAACTGATAACCATATTTGGTGGAAAAATAAATTGCTCCGTCCACCAGTTCGCTGACAAAAGATTTCTTGGGGTGGAATAAGAGAAAGAAAAATAGGCTATATAAAATAAACGGATCGAGGATTTACTGGGCACTGAAATGCCAAAGAATATAGGGGGGAGTCGGGGAACCAGCCAGAGCGCAGGAAGTGAAAGCGCCCGGGAAAAGAGAGGAGCTCGCGCCAAGAAAAAAAGGAGGAGAAGAAACTGGAGGCGGCGAGAAAAAGTAATGACCTCTCAAACCTGAAGAAACAAGGACACCTCCTCCAACATTACTTTCCCCCCCGCCCTCCCCATTTTTTCCCCTGACTAGTACGACTCCGTTCTCGAGGAGGAGGTAGGGGCTGACACAAAAGAAGCAGGTCGGCCTTCTACGAGATGAGAGGAATAGGAAAAAAAGGGGCGAGAGGAGAACGGGAGTAGGGAGAGGAGAGGGGCAAGGTGCTGTCAGGGGGAAGTGGGGAAAAAGAAGGGGGGGAGGAGATGGGGTCAAAGTGGAGTGCTTCTTTTACTTAATATCATAGGGAGGGACACGGGCACGGGAAAAAAAAAACTTTAAAATATGGTTGTTTTGAGATTAGCTTTTGTCAAATTTACTTTTTGCTTTTGGAGATTTTTATTTATAAAAAATACATTAGCTTGTATTTAATCAAATAATTGAAATATATTTGTTTGGTTTGTAAATGATTCGTGTTTGATCAATTTTTTCTTGATACAATTTGTCACATAAATTTTTAAAATCTTATCACAAATTTAATTATGAAATATTCATTTTAATTTGAGGTTATTTTATTTCATAACCAAATAAGATAGATTATTCAGAAATTATTAATTCGAGATAATTTAATTTGCGTCTTAAATTGGTAGTCACAGGAATTGGAGCCAAACTTAAAATTTCAAAGACTTTAAATTTCTCTCTCTATATATATATATATCTAATCTACAAATTTTTTTTAGATATAACTATTTTTTAATACGAACAACTTACAATACTGAAGGTTCGTTGAAAAAGCGATTCATCTCAAACTTGATCCCTCCTTGTTAACAATCACAAAGTTGTTGACAGAACCAATGTGTCTACTACTATCTACTATCTATATTTAACGTGTGAATGTGAATGTAAAACAAAATATAAATGTAATGATTAAAGATTTTAAATTTAATTTTTATATTTTCATTACTGAATTTATTTTTATTTTCGCAATTACAACGTCACTAAAACATAATATTTAGAAGTAAGAATCAATAAATTCACACGTACGCATATAGTAAAATGAATTTAAGTTTGGACATAATTAGCCGAAAGTTGAAATATTATTTAAGTATGTCATAAAATATCAAAAAACAATACTATTTCTTTTCCAAATACATATGAAACTTTTATAATTTGTAAGAATAAATTACTTGTATTTATTCATAAAGTTATATTACATTTGATTGACAACATAGAAAATTCACATAAAATAGTACTTTATTCATTTCATATTAGGTTAACACTTTCTATTTTTATCGTAATTAAGAAATTATAAAAGTTCGGTCATATTTATTATTTTACCCTTGCTTAAATTAATCAACCTCTTAAAATAATTAGATTGTCAAAATTTGTTTAAACTTTCAAATTATATTAATTATATGAGTGTAATAAAAATAGTTAGTTAATTCTATCCTGACACTTAGTTTGGATAGTTGTTATCTGTTCTATTATTATAGTAACTTTAACATTAATAACCATAAAATTATAGTGATGTTTAAGAAAGTTTGCATAATGCAATCATAACAAAACATATAAATGATATTCGCCTTTTATTACATATACAATTGAAGTTAATTGTATAAAATGAAGTGCATTAAAACGAGAAAGAGAAAGGACTTGGACAGAGAATTGTATAAAACGAATTGTATAATTATTGTATTGTATAATATAAGTGTAATAGAGAATGATCTATATAACAATTTGGATTTGTATAAATGATAAGAGAGAGAAGACCAAAAGAGGACTTGGGCAGGAATAACAATGAATCGAATTGTAGTAAAACGGAAAGAGAAAAGATTAATACAATTGAATTTTATAAAACGAGAAAGAGAGGAAAGACAAAAGAAACTGGTGCAGGGAGTATTATTATTGTATAGTGTATAAGTGTATTAAGATGAGAATATATGTATTTGCATGTGTATATACCATGTTCTTCGCTTATACAACAGAACACGCAATTGAGCATTTCGTTTCTGTTTGTATAGCGAGACAGCGAGGGCGGCGAGCGAGATAGAGAGAGTGGCGAGCTAGATCTGAAAGAGGGAGAGAAGAGACAAAAATCTATGTATTATACAATTACTCTCGATTTTATACAAATAAAAACAAATTTTATACACTTGGGTTTATAAAGTGAAAGGAGGTGAGGAGAGAGTGGAGTGAGAGAGGAGAGTTGGCGAGCCGAGAGGGGTAACTGACCAGACAGTTGATACGAGACACAATTAAAATCAAACGGTGAGTATACAATTGAGTTATTTATAGTTTGTATATATAATTTTTTCTATATTATATTATATTGTTAATTTAAATATAATATTTATTTTGATTGTTAGCTAATTCTATTGTAATTTGTATTGTTTACAAAGAAACTCAATTTATCTAATGATCGACTTTTTGTGAGTAGTCTTTACCTAAATATTTTCATACTATCATTTTTCATCTTCTACTATACATTATCACAGTAACTCTATCAGTATCCTATTTTTTTCTTTCGTAAATTTATCATTTAAATTATAAATATGTCATATTATTTAAACGTTTCGTAAAAAATTATAACATATCCAAATATTGTATTTATTAACAATACTACATTATGAAAAATACATTACAATAATTTAAACAAATTATAAGTGATGATGTAATATGAGATAAATATTTTTACTAAAATATGCATCTAATATGAGCTAAAAAATGTACATAAATTTACTCATATCCACTCGATAAGATAACAAAATATATATAAATAAACTCCAAACTAATTAATATCTGCATAATTCTAACGGACGGGACAAACAATTTTAGAACAAACAAGGATGAATTTTAACGTGGAAAAAATGCATTTTCTCTCTCTTTTTGGTTAGTACCAAACCCCACTTTTTATACACACATTTTTTGAGTTTTTTGGTTGAGAGAGAGAAAAGATGGGTGAGAAGGGAGTTCAAAGGCCATTGCAGAAGCTATTTTCATGGGTTAGAAAACAATCAAACAAAGTGAAGACATTTTTGGGTGTTTTCACTGTTCTTACTTTACTGGTAACTCTAAAACTCCTTATTCATCAACACAATCACTTCTTCGTTTTGGCTGAATTTGCACATTTCGTTGGAATTTTGGTCCTTATCTACAAATTGACAACACACAAGACTTGCTCAGGTACTAATTTTACACTGCAAATCAATTTATGAGTGAGGTATTTGCCCAAACTTTTAGGAAAAAAGTGAAAAGTGCTTTGAGTTCTCCAGAAATTTGGCTAAAAAACCTGTTCTAATATTTGACAAAAGTGTTTTATTTGGGGAAAATGATACCCTAGTAGGGCCTGTCTTTGTGGGTTCAGATAAATCTAATAGCTGCGTATTCACTATTTCGATATGTGTATTATTATAAAAAGGTAGATCTGAGTTTAACACTTGGGTTCTTATCACTAAAAAATTTAAAATTATACATACGTGTCCAAACCTCTTAGAGAGTCATTACCCAATTGAAAAATAGAGTAGAGATAAATAAAAGATTTAAATTTCTAACCTCACCCAATCACAATTACACGACATTATATGATAGCTCAAGTGTGGGTTCATACATCCATATTTAAATACATTTTTTTAAAAAAATTTAACATTACTATATATGATTTCAGGAGGGGCATGGATTGACCCTGACCCCCTCTTGGATACGCATCTGTTCGCAGACTCTGTATTTGTACTAAAAAAATTAAGTAAATATATGTATATTAACTTGTGAACCCTGAACAAAATTAACAGCGTCTAAGTAGTAAGGTGCCTGTAAATCTCATATACAAATCACTAGATAACTCATTCAATTCCTTAAACGTTTTGCAAATGAATTTAAATTATATACATGGACAGTATAATGATCGTTTTTATATATCTTTTGTGTAATTTAATTTGTGATAGCAAGTTATTTACTACTTGCTATCAATATTCTTCTAACAACTTTTTGCTCCTGCTGTGCTTAGGCCTTTCATTGAAGACTCAACAGCTCACAGCAACGTTTTTATTTGCAAGATTATTTTGTAGTCTTCAAATCGAAGGAGATATTCATACTATACTAGACCTTGTCACTCTCGTGGCAACGTTCTGGCTTATATTTATGATGAAATACAAGTTGAAGTCATCCTACATGGAAGATTTGGATAACATGAAGAAATATACCGTGGTACGCAGTTTATACTTTTCCCTCCCCTGAGCTCTTTTTCTCTTATAGTTGTTGTTGAAGTAAA
Source organism: Solanum habrochaites (assembly GCA_027704765.1). Lineage (NCBI taxonomy): Eukaryota > Viridiplantae > Streptophyta > Magnoliopsida > Solanales > Solanaceae > Solanum > Solanum habrochaites. Next base: position 1,797,376 of record JAKWJA010002494.1, read on the forward strand.
ATACATGTTAGTCTGTCTTATTGATTCTAAACATATTAGTACGTTCGTGTCCAGATGTGGATTCAAGATTTTGAATTTAATTGGCTCAACATTTCAGTTACATTCTTAAAATTGTGTAGATTGTCCGAATCTCAAGTTTGGCATTCTTGAGAAGAATTATGACAATGGGAATAAGAGTCCATTGTCTTACCTGAGATTTAGAATGTACGACCTTAAGCAGCTTGTGAGCGACCTTCTTCACTACACTAGAAGTTTTATGTAATGCCAAAAGAATTCAATAATTTATATAGAAACAAAACAAAGAAATAGTTGGATTCGATTAAGCCCTTTATTACACGTAGCTACGCCCCTGATGCTGATGGTGTTGAATTTGTACTACATCTAGTTGTTTTGTGCAAGAAGTTGTGAAGTATACATTGGAAGTAAAATTGCTTAATGAGTAATGACATTGCTTTTTGGATCATGTTTTTCTCTCCACAGATAGTACCTTCTTTGGTGATAGCTTTCTTTATCCATCCTCGGACGAATAATCTTATTCTCAGTATACTCTGGGCTTTTGCTGTGTATATAGAAGGCGTCTCCGTGCTGCCTCAGCTTCGTTTGATGCAGAATGTCAAGGTACATATATGTTTGTTCTTTCCATCACATGAATTAGAAAACAGAAGAAAAAGTGTTTGAATTCACGCGTTCTTAATTTTCTAAATGAAGTACCAATACTGTTTCCTGTTCTTGTATTTCAGATTATTGAGCCATTCACAGCCCATTATGTGTTTGCGTTGGGCGTTTCAAGATTCTTCAGTTGTGCTCATTGGATCATTAAGGTTTGTTTTGGAGTTTTTCTTGTAGTAGCTTTAAGTTTTGAACTAAACACATCAATTTTTCAAATATTTACCTCCCTCGAGATTGGATTTCCAAAGCTTAATGCACATACAGATCACGGTATATACATTTTCCCATGTTAGAGTGGCAGAACCCATAACTAGGGGAGGATGAAGTTGCACTCACTACTTTCGAGAACAATCATATGTGAACAAAGTTCTAGAATAAACACTTTGTTCGCACCAATTGTTGCAAGTAGTGAGTTCAACGACACTTCATATTCACTGATAAAAAGTTTAGGATTCGACTCTGTTTGTAACCAGAGGCAGATGCAGATGCAGTTGCAGTTGCGGCTTTCACAAAATGGATGTGTGTGTGCTGTAGAAATTTCTAAAATTTGCAACTTTACTACTTTGTTGTCACCTATTGTCGCTATTAGTGAGTTCAATGACACTTCATATTCATAGACTTAAAATTCTAAATCCGTCAATACTTATAGTCTCCGAGTTTATTCATATGGCAGGTCTATGATACATCTGGTTCATATCTGTCTTTGAGTGGAGGGGGCTTCTTCTGGATACCAATGATCATTTTGGCAGAAATTGTTCAAACATTCGTTTTGGCCGATTTCTGTTATTATTATGTCAAGAGGTGAGCCTATTATCAATATATTTTAACATGTTACGGCACGTAACTTGCTAATTCCATTTTTCATGAACGATTATTCATAGTTACTGAACTTCAGTATATAAAAGTTAAACTTGTTTGACAATTAGGTGTTTTTCTTTGATTTGCAGTGTCATGCAAGGTCAAATGATGGTTCGACTTCCAGCATAAGGTGTTGAACTCTAATTAGAGATAGTAACATAAGTTGGTGCTTGTAATGTGCAATCAACTTTGAGTTTTTACAACTTCTCCTTTTTATATGTTATCTTCTTGTTAATAAACAAATAAATAAATAAATACTATAATTTTATGGCAATGTCACATTAATAATAAGTTACATTTTTGTTTCTACTGTTTTTTTTTATATCTTTCTTTGAGTTTGAGGTTTATCGAAAACGGTCTCTAAATTATCTTGCGTACACTTTTAGGCTTTAGCTATAAGTATTCACTACAATGATAAAATAACAAATTTATTTTTGGGAAAACGTCTGATATATTCCTTAACTTTGTCATTTAGAGTTGATATATCACTCTTTATAGAAGTGATTCATATATTCTCCTACTATTATAGAAATAACTAACATATACATTTTCCCCTAATGAAATTTTAATTATTATTTTTTTAAAAAATGATCTATGTGAGGTATATTTGATCCTCCTCACACGTATTTAACTTTTTTATTTCAATGACTAATTTAAATTATTGCTATGATTGTCAAATTTATTTATGTTTTACTAATTTTCTTGTAAAATTTATTATAGATGACCCATTTCTTAATTTTATTTTTACATATACAAAAACTAAATTACAACATAATTGCAAAAAAGTCAGTTCTACACTAAAGAATGCAAGAAAAAAAAGAATAAGCAACTCTTATAATGATAATTAAAGAAGTCAAAAAATAATTTAGGTATGAAAATGGTTAAAATATACCTTGAACTTTGCTAGGAAGATCACACACACATATATATACCCCTACATGATTTTCTTTAAAGTCAAAAAAGTAAATTAAAAAATATTTTTTCACTTCCGTTAGATGAAGGGTAGATGTGAATTTCTTTTATAACGATAAAGTTATATGTGAGCCATTTGTATAACAATATGGGTAAATATGAGTTACTTTCATAACGAGGATATATCATCTCTAAATAACAAAAATTATGAGGTATATTAAGTCATTTTTTCTTTATTTTAAAATTCTTTCGATGTACACACAATAACATAGGGGTGGACATGGTATGGTACAACACGATATTAAAAGTTTTGATACCGTAATTTTGGTATTCGATCTTTAAAATATTATGCCATTATCACACTAATTTAATTGGGTATGGTTCGGTATATTGAAGTTTGATTTTGATATTGTATGGTATAGTAAATAGGTAAGAATAATTTGTTCAACTTCAACTTATACATACTTATATAATAGAATATTATGACTTCGACAATTAGAAAAATGTTTCAATTATATCATACAAACACATTACATGTGTAGAAAATATATATTCAAAATAAATTATAAACAACTATTGTTTATCAATTATATTTCATTCAGAATAGAGCAATCAAGTTAAACTTCGAAAGCTTAGGTGTACAGTTACTTATACTAGGTGTCTTGGTAAGTAGTGTTTTAATAATATGTATGTATTTATATAACTATATATTTCGATATTGTATTCTATTTTTCGATATTTATTTCTAAACACCCAAATACTATACCAAATATAAAAAAATTGAGATGTATACCATATTAAATACCATATTACCAAATCAAAGTATTAAAAATTGCAATATGATATAGTAATTCAATATATACCATATCATGTCCATCCCTATAATAACATAATAAGATTGCATCATAAAAATCTAACTATCAACATTTAAAATATTATTTGAGATCATAAATGGACCTACATTGTTAATATATGCTTTATGCTTTTTTGCATTTTTTCACAAAATCAAACATGTAATTTTATACTATCACACAATCTAAGTAGGAAGCACTTTGAAATTTTTCCATGACTAGATGTGGGTTTAATTAATTCCACATTTTTTTTTGTATATTTTCTTATAAAAAACAATCTTATTTAAATCATAATTGTAATATTATTTCTATCACATACTTTACGTGACTTAACAATTTTGAAATTACTAATCTCAAAAAAATAAAGTGAAAATACATCAAATATCTCCTTAATCTATGCTCGAAATTTCAAAGACAACTTATATTATACTAAGATCCTGTTATTCCTGAACATATAAATTTCTACTCCTTTTCGATTTACGTGACACTAGCTTGAAAAAAAATCAATCAATGTTGAACCCATAAGATAGTGCCACGTATGCCGAAAAGAAATAGAAAATTATTAATAAAATAAATTCATGAATAATAGGACCTTAATATGATATAAATGTGTTCCTGATATTTCAGAAATACGTGGAAGAAATATTTGTGCTTATCCCAAAAATAAATAATAACATATTTCCTTTTACAAAACTTTTTTCCCAAAGTCTGTTGAAAAGGTCAAGAAATAAAACTTTATATTCCTTTTCTAGTCTAGTCTAGTCCAAGTCTAATCAAACCAAATACTCAAAAATTATTTAATCTCTGTATCAAAAATTATAAATTATAATCTCAAACATAATTTATTATTTGCCAATCAAACTATTCCTAAACAATCAATCTTTTCAATTAATTATAGTTTGTTTGGTATTCCCATTACAAAATATAATCATTAGATTAATCTTTTTATGTAATTATTTAATAAAATAATATTATTATATTTTAAAAAAAGAAAATATTTTTAATTTATTAAAATAAATAATGAGAACTTTCATATTCTAATCAAACAAACAAGGCATTATTGCTATAAACCCTTTATAGTCCTCTTCGTGCACTGCAAAACCCTACAAATACTGCCCTTTCCACTTCTCCATTGCAGAGATACAGAGAAACTCTGTGTGTTCGTGAAGCGAGTAAACCGGAGAATTTCACCGGCGAACAGTTCATATATCCAGGTATAAGCTTCGTTTTTTTTTTTGTGGTTACTGATTGATGGGATGATTAGTTTTGTTTCTATATTCAGTTTTACGTGTGTATCTTTTCTGTTTTATGATAGATATATAGGGTTTTGAACTCTTGAGCTTATACATTTTGTTTGATTTTATTCAATTTTGGGTTTTTGACAGTTTGTGCGTTCGAGTTTGATCAACAAATGGAGGCTGCAGCAGCGGCAGTAGTGCAACAACCTGTCCCTGCTCAAGTTGTGCGTATTTTAACCTCCCCTTTTGAGATTTTGGGTTTTTCTGAGCTTAGATTTGTACTAGGTGTTTAGTTTTTTCATGGGTGTGTTAGTGTTGTGTATTTCGGTAGTATTAGACTTATTGACGTATTGTAGGTATGGCTTTTGGTGTTGTTTTTATCTGTTGTTTATTATGTCTAGGTGATCACACTGTGATTTGTTGATGTTACGGTTCCTTGCATGTAGGCTCTGCACTACTTTACAATTAGTTTGCATGTTTACTTCACTGCTGTTTTTCCTTTCTGTAACTGCTTTTCTTTCGAAAACAACCTAGAGGTATGGGTGAGGTCTGGTTATACTCTATCCTTCCAGACCCCACTTTGTGGTATTTCACTAGGTATGTTGTTGTTGTTAGTGGGTCAGTATTGTCAAAGGCTCACTTAAGCCTGAGGCGTAAAACATGTTGCCCGCGTTGCTTAGCAGGCACTTTTGTGCTGTCATCAGGGCGCAAAACATATTGATATTTCGTTTTATCAATAATTAGTTTCAATTCTTTGTCCATGTGTTTGTTATTCATGCTTATAATTATTAGTCTCGGACGACACATACAAATATGCATTGTTTTCTCTATAAGCCTTATTGATGTACTGTTGTTTATTATGCTTAATTGATCACACTATGTTGATGTTATTGTTCCTTGCATGCATGCTCTGCACTACTTTTCTATTATAGTTGTCATCAGGGATCTGTGGCAACTTTTTTCTTGCCAATGAGTGTAATTCGGAAGAGGCAACAGTAAATAGTTGATATTTCGTTTTATAAATAACTAGTTCTCAATTTCTTTGTCTGTGTGTTTTTGTTATTCATGATTAGTTTTGGACGACACATACATATTTTTGTATTGTTCTCTCCATTTGCGCCTTTCTTCGTTAAAGCCCATGTGTTATTTGCACTTTGCTATAGACCTTAGAGCTTGTTATTGTGCTTTTCGCCTGTGATAACACTAGGGTGAGTTGGATACTGAATTTGGCTAACCCTTTTTTTTTTTGGTTACAGGTTGGAAATGCTTTTGTGCAGCAGTATTATCATATTCTGCACCATTCTCCTGGACTGGTTTTTAGGTTTTATCAGGATATAAGCAAACTTGGACGACCTGAAGATGATGGCTCAATGAGCATCACCACTACTATGGAAGTAAGCTACTGAATTAAAACTAATGTGTATTTTCTTGTATCTGGTCATCTTAGTTTGCTTGGAAATTTGTATGTCAGATAGAAAAAAAGTAAAAACTTTCTACTCTTAGAGAGTCCTTAAGTTTGTATTAAAAGATAAATTTATCAAGTGTTCAGAAATAACTTTTAGTGTTACAGAGCCCCTTTTTTTGTCTTAAAAGATGAATTATTGAGTATGGAAATGGAACATGTCCAAGTTGAAGAAAATAGATAATGATGAGTTATATAACCAATGGCAACTAATTTGAAATTGAGACAGAGATGTAAAAAGGTGGTAAAGAGGTCTTTAACTTTTTTACTGTTGTTGAATTGATTTAATTCTGCACTCAGATGGGTAGTCATGTCCATGTTATACCATGACGAGTAGGCATGCTAAGTTTGACTGTGCAGGACTTTTTGTTTTGGGTATATATAATTGAATTTGTCTAATAATTTTTTCATTACAAGATTGATCTAGTCACGTTTCATTACAAGATTGAAATGGATTTGACTCGTTACTTTGCTACTCTGTTATTCCCTCTGCTAAGTTTTGAGTTTAATATGATAAAGACCCTCATTTTCTTTTGTTTGATGTCAAACACATAGGCAATCAATCATAAGATACTCTCACTAAACTATGGGGACTTCAGAGCGGAGATTAAGTCTGTGGATTCGCAAGAATCCTTTAATGGGGGAGTGCATGTCTTTGTGACTGGATCTTTGACTGGGAACGACACCGTGATTCGGAATTTCTCCCAAACTTTCTTCCTAGCACCACAAGACCGAGGATACTTTGTTCTGAATGACATGTTTCGATATGTAGAGAGTGTCGATCAACATGATCCCGCTGAGGTCCCGGAGATGGATGTGGTGGCTCCTGTCACTCCTGAACTAGGTATTTTAAGCTGATAGATTATTTGTTAGTTTGATATTGTCTTACATTGACAAGTGAAGATTGAAGTAAGTGCTTACTATCTGTTGCAGCTTCCCCTCCAGTGCAGCAAAATCACATTTCCGAGCAGAGTACACTATCAGTGGAGGAAGCTAATGAGGGAGAAATTTACAATCCACCTGAGAATGGTGATGTGCCTGTTGAAGAGGAAGTTCCTGTTGCTGAGGTCGTTGATGAAATGCAAGACAACTCTCAAGTAGAAGTTGAGTCTAACATCAAAAGCGAAGATGCTCCTAAGAAGTCTTATGCTTCAATTGTAAGTTTGATTGGGAAAAAATATCACTGGAAGCATATTGCTTCTGCATGTTTCTTTCAGAAGGGTTGAGCTAAATTTGGAAAGGTTAACGTACGAGATAGCTGTAAGATTCTGTGGTGCTGTTAATTGAGTACAGATTAGATCATTTGCCAAGTCTATTTGATTACTGCCTTGATTTCTGGCTAAGATGATTTTTTAGAGGGGAGAGGGTAATGATGAACTTTTCTTATGCTAAAACAATTTGTAACTTTCTTCCAGGTCATGCATCTCAAGGGAAGTGCTGCGAGTTTCTCCTCTCCTCCAGCACCTGCTTCTCGGAAGCCCATGGCAAGGAATGTTGAGCAAGTGAATCAACCTCCTGTAACAGCAACTGTTCGCCCAGCTTCCAGCTCAAATTCTGTTGATAATGTGAATAACCAGGATGGAGAAGGTATATAACTGTGCTATTATGCTCTGGTTTTTGTCTCTATATAATTTTGTCTTGCTGTTAATATGTTTGATTCCTTGTTCATATGTTTCCTTTAATTTCTTCTAGTCACAGATGGCTATTCAATATACGTAAAAGGTCTGCCTCCGACTGCAACTGTGGACTTACTTGCTGATGAGTTCAAGAAGTTTGGGCCTATAAAGAATGGAGGCATTCAAGTTAAAAATAATAGAGTATTGGTTTGCCCTAAGCCCCTAACATTCTAACTAATTAAGGAAAAAAACCGAGTAGATTGTTGGCTAATAGTTTCTTTTGTGCGCTCACTGATTTTGTTAATAATTGTAATTGGTGGATGACAGCTGCAACGGTTTTCTTATGGTTTCGTGGAATTTGAGGAGGCAAGTGCTTTGCAGAAAGCTATTGAGGTATCTTCAGTTTCATTCTCTATATATCATGTCTGATTTATTAGTTGACATGGATGAATATGACTGGATAAAACTACAACAACATACTGCAAGCGTTTCATCCCTTGTCTGAAATTCATACAGGCCATCTCAAGATTTTGAGAATAGTTAGAATATTTCTGTGTTTCCTAATTGTGGCTTCTATTATCTTCTAGTAAGAATCATAGTTAATTTACATTAAGAGAACTTTAACTTTATAAAAATAAAATTACATTAAGAGAAAAAGCACAATCCAATTCTTTTAGCGTTTATCAATACGCTTTTATTTCCAGAGCTGATCTTCACCTTGGCATCCTATCAAGTAGACCTACTGGTCAGGGTAACATAAGAAGGGTTGAAGCAGCAGAAAAAGGGTTTTCCCTTGGGAGTCCACTTCAGCTTATATGTTAGAAATTATGCTAGCAAACATGATTGCTTCTACCACTCCACTATAAGTATTCAAACAGTACTTGCCGCCAGAGCTGTTACTCTTTATTGCCACTAGTTTCCAACTGCTATGCCATTAGCTCGAAGTGCCCTGTTGAGTTATCTTTCCTCTTCATCCTTTTTGACAAGGTTTTTCCTATATTTCAGGCATCTCCAATTTTAATTGGAGGACGTCAAGCTTATGTTGAGGAGAAGAAGTCTACCAATTATCGAGGCAAGTTCAATATTATCTGAAATAATTGGAGAATGACCTGTATAATTTATTGATAGAAATTTTGAAAAACTGTGTAAATGACACGCAATAGCATTATCGAGAATGGCCTATGTTCTAGTTTGTTTGTTTACTTAAAGTGAGGATGAAGAGCCTCAGTGTGTAAGGCTGCTTGTTTCTCCAGATTAGCATCTATAAAGGGAAATATCTAATAACATTTTGAAGGATCTGACATGGATGCGGCAACATTGAGAGTCCGAGAAACTTAGGTTTTTACATAGGTGTTGCCATATGATTACCATGTTTCAGACATTTGTGCTCTTCTTTCCACAGACTCTCAGATTATTTGATTGAGACTGGGTTTGTGCTGTCACAAACCTGTGTAGCACATTCATCAAATTCTTACAGTGAATTTGTATCCTGCTTTGGTGATACCTTGCTACAAGCTGCAGATATCATATTCTTATTCCCTTGAGACTGATTGAGATCCTTTGTGAATCAATTTTCTTTTATCATTTCAGGTCACTTTAGAGGTAGATTTCAATCTGGAGGGGGTTCTGGTTACAGGAACTATGGAGTAAGAGGCCGAGGAAACTATGGAGGTGGCAGGGGTTATGCTCGAGATGACTTTGGCGAAAGACCCGAGTTCAACAACAGAGGTGGACAGCGCGGATGGTCGTCTAATCGTGGGGGTGATGGATACCAATCATACCAGCGAACTGATAACACAGGTGGTTATGTTGTGCGTACGAATCGTGGTGGGGGTATGCTTAATGGAACGGCTAAACACATGACACCACAGGGTATTGCTGCACCTGTAATGTAGTAGCTCCGTTGTTGCATTGGCATTTCTAACAGTTGAAGTCCCCAGGTAGAAGAAGTTTTGTCAGGAGCTATAAAATTTCTCTTAGAGCTCACTTTTCTAATCATCAATTCCCTAACATTCCCTTTAATTGGTATAGGTGGGGTAGGAGTTGACTTTTAAGTAGCTTTTGCTATGCAGTATATAGAGTATCTAAGTCCCCCATGAAGAGTATCCAGTCCTTTTTGCTCATTGTATGAGTTGAACTATGTTACTTTGAAAGCTGTTTGTGGGAATGAGTTCATATTAGTCATTTATATGATGGATTCTATTATCAGCTGTCAACAGAGGATACTGTCCATCTTCACATGTTCGTTCCCTTTTGCACTTTCTTGAATTGTGATTCATTTGAGTGTAAATATTGGCTCTTAACAGAAATGCAGTTAAGGTTGCATACAATTGACTCTTGTGGTTCGGTCCTTCTCTGGACCCAGCCAATAACAGGTTAATGCACCATGCTGCCCTTTCAAACATTAGTCCCTTGTTCCTGCGTTATTTTTGTTTTCTACTTTTAGTTATGCCTTGTTATGTCAAGAAATATGTTGAAAACTGGTGGACTAAAGAAGCAAAAATTCCAATTTATCTTTAAATATAGATGTTTTAACTGTCTATGTGGAAACTAACTATGTGTTTTCTTCACCGATGGATTTAGGATTTGAACTTTCGATGGTTTCAACTTTGAAATATTTGTTGCAAACCTTGGTGTTTTCCCCCATAGATATGCATGTACTTGTCTTAAATAGAATATTGCGATAGGGTTTTCGTGGTGGATTAATTAGGTCAATAAATATGATTCCAAATGGTAAAAAAGTAGAAAAGCTTAGTGTAAACACATTATCATGCTAACAAGGAACACATTATAATGGATTACTATGCTTGAATAAGACTGAAGGACTAAAACAATAAGTAATCTACTTGACAAGTAGTGTAGTTATCTTCAAAGCATATTTAATACTAGAGACATTGTTCACCTTATATCTAACTTAATTCATAAACTCCGCCTATCAATATTTGGAGATTCAACACGCATCACTATTTGACATTTTTAGGAGTCTGAGCAACTTAGATCACCACAATGCACCTTTTTGTTACTCTTTCCCACATGATGTAGCCATCCAAAACCTTTAAATGCCTTTGAAATCTTGACAAGATTAGGCCTTCCCATGCCCAAATTCATTTTTCCAGCTGAAAACTTTAAGGCTTGTAAACAACACAATTGATCATTCATTTCTTGTTCATCCTCATCATATTCTTTCAACTCTGCTTTCTTTTTCATCTTCTTTACATTATTGTCCCTTTTTGCCTTGTTTTTGTTGGTGTCTATTTCATATTTTTCCCACAACATGTCCATTCCTTCACTATTGCTATGACTAGCATTGTTCCTTTCCTCAAATAGTTTACATGCCAATGTCCTTTTCCACTCTTTTTCTTTCCTCATTGATCCATAACCAATTCCCACATTTTCAACTTTTTTTCTAACTTCATTCCCCACTAGTACCTCTTTCTTTTGTTTTTCAATCATTTTGTCTACTTTCTTCACTTCCACATTATGACTCAACGTGGTGTTTTCAAATTCATCTACTTCATTGAAGAAATTTTCCAATGTCTTCTCCTTTATGACATGCTTAGTACTCTCCATTTCACCTTGATTTTCTCCCAATTGATCAAGAATAGGGGATTCACTTTCCTCAGCTGATTTATAGTCCAAGAATTCGACATGGTTTTCTTGATGATCAACTTTGGACGCGCCAAACACAACTTTGTAGGCTTCAAATTCCTCCAACTCCTCGAGGACTACTTCATCGTCATTTCGTGTTAATCCTTTCGTGTTGTTGTGGAGAATGAGACTTGGAGAGATGGTGAAAAGGGCAAGGAGCAAAAGGGTAGTTGTGATGAAGAGTGGTGAGAGGAATGAAAGGAGTCTAAGGATGTAAGGAGAGAAGAAAATGAAGTAGGAGAAGTAGAGAGGGTGAGAGATAATGAAAGAACATAAGTAGAAGAATTTTGATTTGATAAGTTGAAAATACTGAAGTCTTGTTCCGACATTTTTTTTTCTTTCAAAAATCACCCTCGTATGATAATATTTTGTTTTGAGCATCTATAGAATCAACCACTCGATTGTGTTGATTCACAGATGAGATCGTAAAATGAGTTCATTAAAATCAACACTCTTTTATTGTTGGAGATCAAAAGAATAATCTCCTGACTCGATAAACTTATATATATATGTTGTATTAAGAAAATGAAGATAATGGAGAAGAAGGGAAATTAGTATATGTAACTTAAATTGATTGAAAATTTGAAGGTGAACAAAAGAAAAGGGGAAGAAGGAGAAGTTGATGATAATTTGGTTTTTACTAAATTTGTTTAGGCATAAAAATGTTTGTGTGATTGTGAAAGTAAATAAAGGAGTAGAATGTTGTGTGGTGTGAGAATCTAAAAAGTGAAGTAATAATAGAGGGAGAGAAACATCATTTCCTTTGAAACTTTACTTCTATAACCACCAAATATTCCCTTCGTTCCGTAATTTTACTCGTCACTTTTAACATATAAAAAAAATATTTTTCATATTTTATCTTTAATATTAATTATTTATTTTCAAAATTTAAGATCATTTATCAATTAATATAAATATTATAATAAAATACTTATATTAATTATTATTTATTAACAGAACATGCAAAATTTAAAATTAAAAAATTAAAATAAGAGAGGGAGTAATAATTTTGTTTATTTTTTCTCTGTTGAAGTTTTGCCTAAACTAACAATGGAAGGAGAAATATCATTTCCTTTGGAAACTTTTCTTTTCCCTTAACCACCAAAATCATTATTTTCTGTTTTATTACTCATATTACTAAAAATAATTGAAATTATAGAGTTTTCGAGTTTAAATTTTATTAATCGACAATATACAATATATAAATATAATCAGATCACTTATAGATAGAATTTGCATGATAAAAATATATTCCGAGAGAGTTCATGATAATAAAATAATAAAAAATGAAAAGAATTTAATAAAGAAATAGTAAAACAATAATAAATGATCAAGTTTCTCTGTTTAAATTTATTATAATCCAATATTATACACATAAAAATAAAGAGTAAACATAACTTCTTCTATGTAAGTTTGCTCATGTTGTTAGTCACAAATTCAAATAAAAAAGAAAAAATATGATATAAATTGCTTACTTTAAATGGTTCATTTTTTTTTTAAGGAATTTAAAATTTTAAAAAATTATATACATGAAATTCAATATATATAAATTCTAAAAAATAAAAAAAAATCTTAGACTTTATCATTAAAGTGTGAAAAGAGGTTAACATAGAGTGTAATTGAGGTGGCTAATTTGAAGCAATTTCACATGGAAACCACTCAATTTCTACTCATTGCATTACCATATATTACCACACCCTTTTATTTTCCTTATATATATTTTTATATATATATAAAAAAAGAAGTGTCCCACAGTGTCTGTTGTTACCATTTTAATTATTAACTTTGACTCTCCCTTGGATGGTTGTTATCTATGATATTATATGTTAAAATATAATATTTGTTTTAATTATTATTTAAATTTTGTTATAATATGTTATTAAATTTATTGTTAGATTATAATGAAAAGTTTTATTATGTGTAACGATTAATTTGATGTAATTGCATCGTCATTTTAATTAATAATTTTTATTTATTATTTTAGATTGTATTCTTTACCTTATCTATTAATAATAGCTCTATTTCGTAATTTACTTTTTTTTTTTAGGTTTACTTTTAAATTATTGTTGTGCTATAGTGACAGAGAACGATACACAATCTATACAAATGTGATATTCATTAAACATAATATAAAATATAAAATACAATACAATACTATATATTATAAAATAATACTGCAACAACTAACAACCTACCAAACAGAAGGTTCATTCTTCGTGAAAAACATCTTCCTTCCTATCAAACACACCCTCTAGACTCTATACTACTTATTTTCTAGTTATACCAATGTTGTTACCACCCTTTAAGGGTGTTTTTGGTAGATCTTTAATTTTTTTTAAGGTCAAATTAGTTCTAAAAAGTAATTTTTTTTCTTTATATCAAACACATCCTAAATATTTACTATGTTTACAATTGCATAAGTAAACAATAGTAATATATATATAAGTAACAGGAAACTACTTTTTGATCAATTCCCTTTTTTTTTTTGGATTTTACATTTTGAGTGCAAGAAAAAAAAGAAAAAAGAGATAAAAAAGATCCTTTATTCAAATGTGATATTTGCCCTGAACAATGATTTCGCAAATTTATATTAAACTCGATAATTTTGATTATATATTTATATTTTAATTTTTTTGTTAAATTTATGCTCAAATTTAATTAAAAAAATTAAAGGACTGATATTTAATATTATCATTTTGATATTTGAATTTCATAAAATTTAAATTCTAATTTTGCCTGCATTCCATGATTGAAGCATCCAAGAGACTTATGTAGAAAATGGTACCTTCCTTCACTAGTTTTTTCATCTTTGTCCCCTATATGATTCAACTTTTATCTAGTTAGTCAATTACATTTTACATGTGTGTAATAATTACTATCTCCTTTCCTAATTATGTATCCAAAAGTGATAATAAAGAATATAAAGTGCATAATTACTAGTTAGCTTAGTGCTACAACTAGTTAAGATGTACACATCAACATCATTAATAATAAGAATTTTAAAATAATAAAAAAGTGATATTTTATTTTGAACAGGTTAAAAATATGTAATATATATAATAACTGGAATAGAAGGAATACTTTCTCGATCGTCCCCACCTAAAAAGATGAAAGGTATTAATAGCTATCTACGTGGTGTTAAATCAAAATGCTAAAAAGAACGAAAAAAAATATCTCAAGAAGTATAATAAGAGAACGAAGAAGTCCATATAGGTCGAATCCTGGCGTAAATAAATGCTAGTTGACTTGAATGATTAAATCAATTCATTTCACTTCAGCAACTAATCAGGATGATGTATACTTTTTCGATATTCGTACAAGGAAGGTGCATCGTAAAAATTCTAAGAAAAAATTACTTGGATGGGTACCTTTTTAATAAATAATTATTGATTTTAGTGATTTTTTAATTACTATTTATAGCAATGTTATGTTAAATCTGCTATGTGTATTAAAAGTGAATTATGTATGCAATATATATGTATTATAATTGTTTTTTAGAATATGTTAGGTTTGTTTGATAAGAATTTGACATATTGTATTGTAAGTGTATTAGAGTGTGTGATAATTGTAATATCCATCAATAAAACTTGTATAGATGTGAATAAAAAATTGGTCTTTGTAATATGTATTAAACATGTATATGAATAGGAAAATTGTATGAAATAACATATTATTAATTCAAATTAAATGTTATAGCCATAGTTTATTTTTATTGTAATTCGCAGCAAACATCTCTTTTTTTTTGTCATCTGATTCGATATAGAATTAACCATTTCCGGTATTCAATTAGTCATTTTATACATTTAGGTATAAAATATATAAAAAGTGTTTGTATTTGTATAAAGCGAGAGAAAAATGTATATACATTAATTAAAAATAGATATATTGTCATCATATTGACACTTAAGAAATTATAGAATATAGATCTTACTATACAAATTACAATGGTTAAATGGAATTTATAACCAAAACTGGAAAATTTGTATAAAATTAATTTTGTATGGGGAGCGAACTTATACAACATCAAAAAGCTCCATACACAAATATAAAAATTTGCTAGATAACGCAATTATACACTATAGGTATAACAGTACAAATGTATTTTATTTGTAATATGGAGAAATTATATATAAATAGCAAAAACTAATAACCTTAAATAAATGGAGTAGTTAGGGTTTTGATTAGATTGTTGCTCCATAAGCAAACGTTGTAGCTAAAATTTGCCAGAAGGGCCATCTTCCCAAAAAGGTTCTATCGCTCGCCACTCTCCCATTCTCGCCTTCTCTCGCTTTATACATTAGAAGTGGATAATTTCTGTTTCTGTTTTGTATATAAAGCGAGAGAAGAGAAAATTGTATATTATCATCAAAAATATATATCGTGTATACACGTAATAGACAAGTTACAAACATTTTACTTCAATTCCAATTGTAGATTAAAATGCAAAATTTATACAAATATAAGGTCAACGATTATACAATTGCAGCGAAAATATAAAAAAATTTTCTCTAGTTTTATACAACACAGAAGTGTATACATTGTGTTTACGTTTGTATATAACAAGCGAGAGAAAAGTACCTAAAATTTCTGCGTAATTACACTTATAATTATGCAACTATACCTACATGTTAATCCCAATTCATTGTATGCAAAACAAATTTTATAAACAAAATTATTACAGCGAAATAGGCAGGAATTATACAATTGCAGCGAAATAGGATAGCGAATTATAACAATTTGCAGCGAATGGTCAGCCGAAATATACAATTTAGGCAGCAAATAATATAATTGTAATGCTTATAGGCCAAATATACAGTTTATGTTGTTATGGAGCGTAATTATGCAAACTTTATTGTAGCATACAAATATGAATTTTTTGTTTGCTATATGTGAAAGTTGCCCTTTAATTATAGTATATTTATGTAAGTTTCCAAATTCTTATCTAGACTAGCCCATTTTTAATTGGGCCGGTTCTTTTAATCCAAAACTCAGTCCTCCTTTTTTCGTTTCGGGTCACTCAAATCTCTCCGATTCCGATCAACTTTCACCAGAAGATCGAAATCGAGAATCAATGGATTCCATGCGTAAAAGTAATTCAGAAGAACAAGTTTCATCTGCGTCTTCATCATCATCAGATTGGAAGGAACGGTTTCTTCTTCCGACTCTCTTAGCTGGTAATTTTTAGTTCTCACGGAAACCCTAATTTTAATTCGATTTAAGCTTTTAAATTGATATTTTGAGCTTTTACATGATTAAATCGATCGAAAATACAGTGATCGAAAATACAGTGAAAATGAAATGAATATACTCATAGGCTCAGCCAGAATTTCAATTTTTATGTATTTTGAATTTTAGGACGATTTTTAGTGATAATAACTGGGTGCTAAAGTTAATATATGTATAAATTTATGAATTTATTAACACATATACACTGTTTGAGCAAAATCTACCGGATTCCTGCGGGCAAATTTAAATAGTCGATTTCAAACTTATTTGAGATAGTTGATTTGATCAATTGATTGTTCATCTAAGTTTATTGTTATTTTTGGTAAGTTATTTTGATATTTGTAACTTTTTTTTTTTGGTATGGAATTTAGGGGTGGCTGGTGGAGGAGCTGGTTTGGTATCAAAGCACAGGAAAGTTCATGGCTTAGCAAACATTTGTGCAACTTATGCAACGAATTTTGCTATCGTCACTGCATGTTATTGCGGTAATCTCACTCTTTTACTTGTTTTAAAATTTTATATCCCTTAATCATGTCATGAAGACTTGTGTTGAGTTGAATTTGATTTTGAAAAATTTGGCTTGGGGTTGTTTCCAAGATGTTGAAAATGGTAGGCCACGTTTTGTGCTGTTTTAGTACTACAGATTTGCTTACTTTCTCTGACCCTCCCCTTTTTGCAACATTTTCCCCCAGCAACATCAAAATGGAAATAGAAAAGGGCCAAAAAATATCACTATTAATTAGTAAATGATGTAAAATTATCCTTCATCCACCTTTTGGTTCGAATACGCTCGCAACATTTTTCTATTGTTAAAATCACCCGTCGATCTGAAAATAGCAGATTCCACCTACTGGGCTTCTAGATTTGTGTTATTTTCTATTTTTTTGGTTGATAAGTCCAGCTTCTTGTTGTACCACAGTTATGAAAACTAGTCGGTATGGAGTCTGTTTAGTTTGTAATACTTTTGGAAGGGGGACTACTTTGATGTAGTATACCTGGGGATAAATAGAAGAAAAAGTTACCATTCTCATTTAAAAAAAACACTAGTCGGTATAAAGATTTATGTTGCTATATTGCACATATGTTAGATCTCGTGTTTATTAGGAGTCCTTCTATTTTGGTTAGATTTGGATGACGGGAGATTTACCGGTTTAGAGAATAGAGAGCCCCTAATTACTATTAAAAGGCAATCTTAGTGTTAGAATGAATAAATTTGAATGGAGCAGAATGGAGACAAAGAATTCAAGCCAACTTCCACTAACATGGGAGTGATGTTACTTGATTGATTGTATTATTCATTTCTCCTCTATGCCGTTTATAATTTGAAAGCCATAATCTTGGTTATTCTGTTTAAGATTTCGCTTTCATAAGTTGCATCTTTAAGATTCCCACAGTGCAATCATTATTCACCTCATCGACATCCTTCACATATTTATCTTGAAACGCTCCACTTTTTTGGTGATGTTAATTTTTATCACAAATTTAGCAGTCATCTAGTCTAGCTGTCATGAATAAACTCATCTTCTTACAGACATGTTCAAAATGTTTGTAACAGCTTTATTCACAACAAATTAATCCACATAATTTATGCAGTCTTCATTGCACGATGGACTCTCATACTGCAACTATATATGAAAAACCTGGCTCTGGACTTGGGACGTTGATTCCACTTAAGATCGTCTATGTCTTAGAAGCCCATGTGTGAAATTTAGTCAAAAGAGTGATCATAGCCGTTTCACTATTGTGGTATTGTTTGTGTCCAATGGCACATAAATCTGAAGTTGATATATGTTCTTTTTTATTTGTGTGGCAGGTGCTCGTGAGTTCGTAAGAGCAAGTAGAACAGGAAAGCCTGATGATTTGCTGAACTCAGCTATTGGAGGTTTTGGTAGTGGTGCTATACTTGGACGTCTGCAAGGTAAAATTTGCAACTCTCTCTCCTCAATGTGTCTGTGTGTGCGCCAGCCGCCAGCGCATCAAAGGCTCCAGCAGGATAGGCTAATTTAGACATTAACTAGACATGTGGCCTTCTTTTTAATGACATCATGTGTTTAGATATTTAGTTACTTTTTAAAAACGGTTATGTTTATAAATAATCATGGTACAAATAGTTTCACTGAGCGAGCCCCTTTGCTGATTTTTCATGGTCATGTTTGTTTGCTAATCAGGGCAGCTAGATTTGTTCACTACTTCCTTTTTTTTAAAATCTTTAACGGGAAAAAAGTCTCTTACATGTCCATTTGAGAGGAGACCAAGATTGGAAGAACCTTGCATCATATATAAAAAAAGATCAAAAAAATGGAAAAGACTCCTGGCAAGAAGTTCTTAGGCGAGTGATATATTTGCATTTCATATAAAATGATTCCGTGGAGAGTTGTTGGAATTTCGATGTTAGATCCAAAGTTTTTAATGCCTGTAGTGTCTGGGCCAGCTTACGCGATTATTCCCTTGGGTACTGTTCCACCAGCACAAGTATTGGGTAACTTTGCCCACTAAGGTCAGGTTTAGGTCGATGGTAAGAGTTCACCAACTGGGATTGAATTTGAGACCTCGTTCTCCTCCCACCTTATTGACCAGTAGGATACACCCTTGGGTGGCAAATCTAATGGGCCTCTTGCTCAATCTATGGAATTCCAAAGCATAGTTTTAAAAAAAAATTTTTAGTTTTTTTTTTTGTGTTTTTTGTTTTTGTGAACGATGTTGTGTTAGATCCACACTTAAAAACGAGCTAATTAGTTCACCTTTAAGTTTTGTGATTCAATGATTATGGGAAGTATTTCGATTTTCTGTGGTTTGGTGAACAATAGTTACTCTATGCATTTGTATTTCAACATACTGGTCATGGAACGTAACAACTTCCCCCTGTCCCAAATTAGTTGGGTTGGCACCGACGTTTTTGTGATATTAATTCAAAATAATTGTTCTCAGCACATCTACTTTTAAAGTTTATTATGGCTTCGATACTATCGATAGAACTCTTGTATGTATCATACCTTTTATCAGTTCAATATAAAGTTGTATTCTCATGGTGCAGAAGCTTTGTTTAATCTTATAGCTATGTTAGATAAATACTTGTGCAAAGAGACCAGTTAAGATTGTAGCTTTTACTCTGTAATCTGGAAAGTTCTCTACGTTAGTCATGTTTACCTTGCTTATGTTTTTGATATTTTATTCCTTGGGTTTGAAGCCCACAAGCGAGAGTCTTTTGGAAACAACCTCTCTACTTTCACTCCCAGACCCAACCTGTGGGATCTCACTCTGTTTGTTGTTGAGGTTGGATTTGAAACCCACAAAGTCACAATGCATATCAGAAGCTTTGTGAACTATATTTCCCTTACTTTCTATGCGACATTGGAATATTTGTATATTTTGCAACTCTTTTTCCTATTACCGATACTACTAGTTGAATCAAGTTCAGTTTGGATGCTGTTTGAGCTGAAGTTTTTGATGACAACATTTCATCTATGCTTTTCAAGTCTATGATTTCCAATATGTTTCTCTCAAGACGTACTAGTGATCGTGCTTTGATCTCTACGAACCTGATAAATAGCTGACCGGTTCTATTGGATGATTATCAGGTGGTCAACTTGGTGCTGTTCGTTATTCTGTCATGTTTGCAGTTGTGGGAACAACAGTTGATTATGCTACTATAAGAGTAAAACCAGCCTTGAGAAGCTACTACGACTCTCTGGTCAATAAGAAGGATGATTGGCTAAAACTTCCTGAATGGTCGCCTATCCAAGTGCTTGACGAGGAAGCTCTTGCTGCAAAGCGTGCTCGGGAAGAGGAGCTATACAGAAGTGTCCACAATCTGAAGAAGGAATCATGATGGAGAAACAAATCTGCATATTACTTCATATCCTTTGGAGAGACGGGATCTTTCTTTTGATTGAGACACTTTAGTGCAGTTGCCTTGCTGTTACTGGCACAGATCGTAGAAACAGAAAATGGCAAAGCATTTGATGGGTGTTCAATGTTTTTTCCGAGCTTACAACACAAGTTGCGTTACACTGAAGGAAAGTACAAATCTGGAATAAATATTTGCTATGTTATGGCAAAATAACATGTTGCATAAGTGGCAAAGTTGCTTACTTTATGTAGTTGAGCTTTGCCATGTTTTTTTTACAATTTAAACAACTTTTTTTTTTAAAGTACAATGCACAATGATATTTGCTATAGTTTGAATTTTCATTCATATTCATTTGGCTCTAGTTTTACAGGTGAAAGCCGAGTGGCATGCCACCGCAACACGAAGTCTGCCTAAGATAGGCGCAAGTGGTTGAGCTTATGTCATAATTTGTGGATGCCACCTGACTTGCCACCTCAACACTCCAAGGCGATGTTTGCCTAAGGTCGGCTCAAGTGATTGAGCTTATACATTCACGCTTTTCAGGTTCCATGCCTGTCATCATCGTCTAGTAACTTCCTTGTAGGTAAGCATATAAACGGTTCAGCATATACCTACGCTCACTAGCAACAGCACGGACAACATCTCCGGAAGACACCATCTGTATCATACCGGTCTGATCAACAAGAAGAATGTGGTTTGCCTGGCAAGTAACATGTTCTGTCACATAAATTGAAAGAAAGCTTTCAAGGCATAAAAAATCATTGTTATAAGAGAAATATGCATGCATATTGTTTAGGAGACAAAAACAAGTCTGAAAGCCGAAACAATACTACAAATCGATTAGCCAATTTACAGGAAAGACATAATTTATATAGGTTAAAGAGCGCAAAGACAGCTTAGTGCACTAAGCTCTCAATATGCACGGGGCTGGGCTCGACTACAAGGCACTGGTGCACTAAGCTTTCAATAGCTTTCAATATGCACGGGGCTCGACCACAAGGTGCTGGTGCTCTAAGCTCTCAATATGCACGGGTCTCGACCACAGGCGCACTATTGATAGAAGGCAACACATAGTTTAGTTATAATTCAAAACATACACATACAAAATACTCCTATTTTACATAAAACTAAAACCTAGAAGTAATAAAAATAGCCTTTTATTTGCAAGTCCAGCTCAACAGGCCCCTACTAAGATGAATGCAAGATTACAAAACATGAAGCAGACAGGGAGTTAACAAAATCCAAAAAGTTATCCACACTATTTACCGGGATAAGAAATTGCCAACTGAATCATACATTTGAGTAGAATAAATGCCATATTAGGCTCTCCAAGTGAAGTTGTCATTTGTCAAGGATGATGTGTCGAAAGTAGTAGAGTATTTTCACCAGAACGAACATTTTGCAAGGAATATACATGCAACATAAACTGCTTGCCTTAACTCCCATGAAAAATGGAGAGTTGATAGTCAAAAACACATCGATTTTTTGTGAGTTTCACACCTCAACTATAAGATGTTTCCTTTTCCTCCTCCATGAACTGAACTATCATACACACCTCTACTGTCAGTTGTTCTCTTTCTACCTGAACTACCACCATCTTTCAAGTAGAAAAGGGAAAAAATTGTTGTGGCGTCTGTTTTTTAAGACAAGAGAAGTGATAGTCAGGAAGAAAAAAGAAAAAACAAATGGATTTAATTGCGCTTTTAAAAACTAGCGCAAAAAGTTGAATGATGAAACCATTTCAAATACATTAGTTTGATTGATAGTGTATATAAATTATAGCCAAACAGCTGGCAAGAAGATCGAAGCAATTTATCAGAAAATTATTGGACAGAAAACAGTTGGCATTCACTAAAGATAGACAAGTAATGAGGCTTTGGATAAAAAAAAAGAAGAAGAAGATAAGGAGCACTTGGCTATTGATGAAGCTGGAGATATAGAAGGTGACAACCATGTAAATTGGGGATTTTTGATGAACTCGATTACAGATATGGGGTTCGGAAACAAATAGAGAGATTGGTTAAGTTTTACACATGCACTGTCAAATTCTCAATTTTGAGAAGTGAATGAAGGATTCAAGGGCTGCAAAATGCTTTACCAGACAAGGCCAAATGGAAAGAACACAAATCTGGCAACTATAGTATTTCCTATTAGATTCAATGACTAAATAGCACCTGATAAATGATATTACTAGACTTAAAACACATAATGAAACTCATCATTGTTATATTTAACTCGATAAGATTACCATTTTATTCTCATATTTATGGTGCAATTGAGAAAAAGAAAAACCGGATATAGAACTCAAAATATCAAAATTCAATATACCTCCTCAGTAGGTCTGCCTAAGAAACCTCAAGCAACGCTCTAATTGCCATCAACTTCTGCAATTGCATTGGATGTCAATCCTTTTGCAAGGATAAAAAGGAAATTGTATCACATACTGCAGCTGAAAAAACCAAGCGATAAACAATTTTCACTTCTTGATTTCCTCATGAAGTTCTGGTAACATGTCAAGGACTGAAGGATTCTCACTAATAACATTTACTAGTAACTCAGCTGTAGTTGCATCATATGAGAAGCCCCTTCCATTCATCTCCTTCATAAAACTTACCATTTCATTTATTTTCCGGCACCT
This sequence comes from Solanum habrochaites, assembly GCA_027704765.1. Classification (NCBI taxonomy): domain Eukaryota; kingdom Viridiplantae; phylum Streptophyta; class Magnoliopsida; order Solanales; family Solanaceae; genus Solanum; species Solanum habrochaites. Next base: position 1,820,344 of record JAKWJA010002494.1, read on the forward strand.
AAGATATCCTCGCAAAATAATATTGTAAGTGAAATTGTTTGGAAAACAACCGTTGTCTTCCATTTTTCTAAGCATATCCTTAGCTTCATCTAACAGCTCTTGTTGACAAAATCCAGCTATCATAATAGTGTATGTTCTCACATCCGGAACCAATCCCATTGAAGAAAGCTTCTCAAAAATGGCATGAGCTTTATCAAGTTCACCGTTTTTAGACAATCCATTAATGATAATATTGTAATATATAATATTAACATTTTCTATCTTCCTTTCCAACTTATTAAACAGTGACATAGCTTCTTCGACAAGTCCATACTTGAAATAACCATCAAGCAAAGTACCATACATGTATAAATCAGGGGCAAGTCCTGCAGATTCCATCTCTACAAACAGTTGTTTTGCAACACCAATTCTTCCAACTTCAAACAGACCTTGTAAGATAGTATTGTAGGTAAACAATACTAGGCTTTAATCCCTTTTGAGAAATTTCACTAAACAATTGCATGGCCTCATCAAGATTCTTTTTCTTACAGTAACCATTTATTAGTATGCTATAGCTAAAAATGGTAGGCTCAATTCCCTTATCTATCAAGATATCGAAAATTCTCCTAGCTCTATCTACTTCACCACGCAAACAATATCCATCCATTATCATACTATGAGTGAATATATCAGGCTCTACACCCTTTTCAACCATGTTTCTCATTACTTCCTCCGCATCTTCAACTTTCCCTTCTTTGCATAGTCCATCTATTAGTATATTGAAGACGCGCAGATCTAGATACATATTAATGTTCACCATCTCAGAGAACAAAGTCGTAGCCTTCTCCCACTGACCAAACTTACACAAACCATCAATTATTGAAGTATATGTGACTATATCGGGATAAATGTCTTTCTGTTTCATCTCATTCAGAATGTTGATAGCAGTATCTAAGTTTCCATCTTTGCAGTGAGCATCTATAACAATGTTGTAGATACATATATCGGGCTGAGTTTTACCTTGTTCCATTAACCGTAGCAAAAAAAAAACTACCATTTGATGAGCTAGACCTCTTTTTGCTTAACCCTTAAGACAGAGTGGCATACATGAATTCATCAGGCTCACAAGTTTTCTATCTCACTAATTTTTTGAACAATTCCACAGCATCCTTAACCTTATTTTCAGCAAAAATTCCTCTTAATAGGGTGTTAAATGCAACAGTATCAAACGGAATGCCATTCTTCAAGTAAATAGATAACACTGAAAATGCACAATCAGTAGTATGCATAAGGTAATAACTGTTAATCACATTAGTCAAGATGAACCCATCAATTGGTATACCTAATTTCTGCATTTCTCGGAAAAGAGAAACAACATTTGAGTAATGCTTCCTATTTATCAAATTTTGAAGTAATTTAGAGAAATCGACAACTGAAGGAAGAGGCTTCATTGTAACCATTTGATGGAAGAGATTCACAGCATCATCTAAACACTCAAAATTACTGCGTGAAGAAGAGGAGATAGAGAGAATACCATTGCAATTCCTCAGACAAATTCTTCTCATCGCCATTGCCGCTCAATAATTTTCAGTGTGACCTAATAAGAAATGTTAGTGATCAGCGCGACACTTTTCGTTTTCTGGGATTCAAACAATTTAATTTTGGTTGAATATTTACATATGAAATTTTCAATTTTTAAAAAATGAAATTTATATATTTTTAAACTACGTAAAGAGTACTATAGATCACATAATTCAAAATGTTAAAAACATCTATGAAAAACATACGGTTAAAAATAAATTTATTTGAATCTCGAAATGTAAAAAAAATACCACATAAAATGAGATGGAGGAAGTATAACTAGTATTAATATTTGTGGGATGTGTAATCAGTATCAAAAGAAATTATTGATGACAAAATAATACCATACTTGTCCCCTTTTTATTTTTTTACGTTATTAAGAGTAGACACCTTTTTTCTAGGGTAAATGACAGAAATCACGTATTTTTAAGGTAAAATTACCATTTAGCCCTTATAATTTTATAATAACATAGATCCCTCAAATTGATACAATAATATAAGTGCTGATACATTAATTTGATGCGCGAGATTATATATTGATCGTTAAGTAAAATACATTACATTTTATACATGATACACTAATCTTATGTATATTTTATACATGATACACTAATATGATGCATGAAATACATTAATATGATGCATTGATACATTAATCAAATACGCAAAAATGAAGGATTTTGGAGTTTGTAAAACTAATAGAAAATAATGGTAATAAGAGAACTTATATGTGACATTTCTGTCATTTTTTCATTTTTGGGCTATACCCTCAATTAAATACTTTTAAAAAAAAAAAGAATTTCTTGAATTCATTCACTTCATAACTAATAGGGATAAAATGAAAAACTCACTATGTCAATAATTATTTTCTTAATAGGTGTGTCAATTCAAAGTTGGATAAGTAATTAAGGACAAAAGAGGGTATTCTTGGTTTGTATTTGTTTTGATGTAATTTGTGATTATTTTTAATTTGTATCTGCTATGTTTATGTGTGATTTATGTTTAAATGAAGATTTATCAATGTAGAAGTTAATAGTAATAGTTTTTGTTTATGGAAACAATTAAATTACCTTTGAAAGTTACAACCAGTGGGATTTCATTTGCATCATGTTGCAAGGTCATGATATGCACTTGAGATGTATAAATGAATGACTTAGTTCACATTATTCTTCATAGAGAATTACAATTAGAGTTCAATTCTACATGCTCAGAAGTACATGACAACACCATTTCACCAGAAGAACAAGTTACTAGAGGATACATAATGATTGCACTTATTGGAAACTTTCTTGTGATGTTTCGTGTACGGATTACCCTTACCGTTTATTAACTCAAAAAAATTAAAAGCCTTTTTTTTTGGTTGACCTACAATTTTTGGTTGTCTGTATGTCTAGAAAGGATAAAATGAACAATTTAGACATCCAAAGGGATTACATTGTCTCCAGCTTTGCACCATTGGATAACAGAGCCTCATCGCCAAAGGGGTAGTCTCTAATCTCCAACTTGCTGAGGCTATCACAGCCAGAGAGCACGTAGTGGAGGCAGAGATGCTTATCCCCCAGAAAAGCTAAGGAAAGCATCTCTAACTTCTATGGACCCTGATGTACTCAAACATAGGTCCGTAAGGAGGCCAGAAAGAGAGAGTTGCTGGAATTCCTTGCAGTGTTGAACAATGGCACCAAAACCAGCATCAAGTGCTTCAAGGGTTACATGAGTTTGAGGTTTGATAATACACACAAACGAAATTGGATCATATTACAATGGTTCCTTGCAATAGTAACCAAGGCAATCATTTGTCATTTGGCAGCAGAAGTAAAAAACTGACTGAAGCTTAGGGAAGCCCATTAGGACAGCTACAAGGTCTTGCTTCATCAAGGATACATTCGGTCCTGGAGCAAATGGACCAGAAGGGAACACCCTAAAGCTCTTGAAGTTCCTAGTGCAATCTCCTCAAGACCCTATCTTCAATGTAATCTAGCACCAGCAGTCATATCCATGTCAAGCAACTTAAAGTGTAAGCTGGATAAGGAACCAGTTAGCACAGAAATACATCAGAGCCACCAGGCAGAGAAGAACCTGAAAACTTACAGGTCCTTGGCCTGAATAATATCTCGTTATTTAAGCACCATGCGTGAAAAATAGCGAGTGCTCTTACCCTGGGAAATATGCAAGTATAGACGGAACTTATTACCTATTCCATTTAGTTTTATATGGTGGAGTTTCACTGGACACCGAGTTTGACAAAAGAAAGGAACTTCTAGTCTTAAACGTGCCATGTCATATTTGTGGCTATAAAAGCATGTCATCAAAGGTAAAATGGGAAATTTATAATTAAATTATTTTCAATATGGAAAGGCGTTGTTCTATTTTAAACATGCTAAAAAGAAAGAAGTGCCACATAAATGGAGTAGCTTCTCTTTCTTTTTCCGATTACTTGACCAGTGTAATTTTCTTTGCAGATAGCATGTAAGGAAGACGATATACAATTCTCATTGCCAGGACATCAGCCTTAGAGAATCAAGATAAATCCTCAGACAACATTGTTGTGGTGAATAAGTGATGGAGGGTTGTATTGGTATCAATTATTACTGCACCACTCTTGTGTTCAGTGTTCCCTTTTTCCTTCTTATTTTGTGTGCTTTATAGTTAAAAACCAGTAGTATTGCTAGGTATTCCAAAATTTGTTCTTTCAAAATTGTTGTTCTTGTATAATCTCTTCTTTTTTTTGGCGTAGCTTAAATTGTTACTCCTCAAGTCCATCATAAAGTACATTATTGCAAATATTCTTGTGTATGAAGCAAATACACTAAAGAGGGCATCAAAAAAAGAAAAGAAGCAGAAAGTAGTACCTATCATCAGCTGCTTCGCTTTCAGAACTTCAGCTTCTGGCATGACCGTGATGAACCTGTTCCGCAAACCCACACGTAAATAAAATTGGCATCATATAATGGAGTGCCTGTCTGAAATATGCTACTCCTCAATATATTGAAGGACATTGTTATTTATTCTCAAATAAATAGAAAATGACACTACATGTTGACAACAAATAGCATTGGATATGATATTCCTAAACTTATAATATGTACACATAAGGGTAACTCACACTATTTCTCATATCAAGAGAACAGTAATATCTGATTTCCAAGATAAAAAATAGTGGAAAAACAATCAAAACATCAACAGTGATGTACCTCCTCGATAAGCCAGCCTGAAAGCCAAAGCAACATTTTCATTGCCATATTTCATCTTCCACAATTGCATTGGATTTTCCAATTTCCTCAGCGACGAGGTGATAAAACAACAAACTGTATCCAAGCTTAAAACATTAGCGAAAAACAAGCGATAGCAAATTTTCCACTTATTTCCGTTTGTGGGAGCTTGGTTATCATCTCAAGATGGAAGTTATTCAATTATTTCCTTTACCAGTAACTTAGCTGTAGTTGCGTCAAATGAGAAGCCCCTCCCAGTCATTTCATTCATAAAAGTTACCATTTCATTTATTTTCCTACACCTAAGATACCCTTGCACAATAACATTGTAAGTGACATTGTTTGGAAGACAATTGTCCCCCTCCATTTTTCTAAGCATATCTTTAGCTTCATCTAACAACCCTTGTAGACAAAATCCAGTTATCATTGTATTGTATGTTCTCACATTCAGAATCAATCCCATTGAAGAAAGCTTCTCAAAAATAGCATAAGCTTCATCGAGTTTACCGTTTTTACACAACCCATTAATGATAATATTGTAAGATACAATATCAATATTTTCTGTCTTTCTTTCCAACTTATTAAAGAGTGACATAGCTTCTTCAACAAGTCCGTACTTAAAATAACCATCAAGCAAAGTGTTATGAGTGGATAAGCTAGGTACTGGCCCAGTAGATACCATCTCAACAAACAATTGTTTTGCAACACCAATTCTTCCAACTTCAAACAGACCTTGCAAGATAGTATTGTAGCTAACAATATTAGGCTTTAATCCCTTTTGAGAAATTTCACAAAACAATTGCATGGCCTTGTCAATTTTCTTTTTCTTACAATATCCATTTATTAGTATGTTATAGCTAAAAATGGTAGGCTCAATGCCCTTATCTATCAAGATATCAAAAATTCTCCTCGCTTTATATAGTTGACCACGCAAACAATATCCATCCATTATCACATTGTAGGTGATTACATTAGGCTCGACACCCTTTTCAACCATTTGTTTCATTACTTCTTCGGCATCTTCAACTTTCCCTTCTTTGCATAGTCCATCTGTTAGTATGTTGAAGGTGCGCACATCTGGATGAACATATAAGGTTTCACCCATCTCAGAGAACCACAATTTTTAACTTTTCAATGACGAGCTTTACACAAAACTATCATCAATGACTTATCGTTATATGTTGGAGAATGCCTTTTTTGCTTCATCTCATTCAAAAAGTTGATAGCAGTATCTGAGTTCCCATCTTTGCATAGGGCATCTATTACGATATTGTAGTTAATTGTTTTTGGTTTAGTGTTCCCTTGTTCCATTAACCGTAGCAAACTTAAAGTTTTTTGAGTATGACCACTTTTACTGAGTCCATTCATGACAATTGCATACATGACTTCATCAGGCTCACAAATCTTCTCTGTAACCAATTTTATGAACAATTCAACAGCATCTTTAACCTTATTTTCAGCAAAGAATCCCCTTATTAGGGTTGTAAAGATGACAACATCAAATGCAAAACCACTCTTTAAGTAAATTGATAACACCCAAAATCCACAATCAGCACGATGCATAAAGCAGTAACTGTTAATCACACTAGTCAAAATGACTCCATCAATTTGGATACCCAATTTCTGCATTTGTCGAAAAAGAGAAATGACAGCAGAGTAATGCTTCATACTTATCATATTCTTAAAAAATTTAGAGAAATCGACAACTGAAGGAAGAGGCTTCATTGTAACCATTTGATGGAAGAGAGTAACAACATCATCTAAGCACTCAAAATTGCTACTACTACTCAACCCAACTCTACCCTTTACTTCACTACGCTGTGAAGAAGAATAAGAATGTAATATATGAAACGAAGAGATAGAGCGAATACCATTACATTTCCGCAGAAAAATTCTCCTCATCTCCATTGCCATCTTCAATTTTTCTGTGCTGTGTGACCTAATTTTGCCTGCACATACTTTGTATTAAAAAATTATTTAAAAGAGGAAGTTTGTCAATTCTCTTTCTCGAGCACAGCCACACCACAAAAAATTAGTATGTAATTTTCAATTAATTAGGAAAAATGCATCTATGCTCTGAAATATACAGAGACATAGTTGGTTATATACTAAACTCAATTCCCCTTCTTAACTTAATTTATAAAGTAAGTTTTCTACCCTTTTCACCAGATGGGAACCACCTAGTTGCAAAAAAAATGGCAGCAAGTTGGAACCTACAAGATAGAGTGTCACGTAGTAGATCGACAAAGAGATAGGAAAATGTTTATAAAAATAAGATCGATGTTGGTAATAGGACCTTAGATAAAATAAGGTGTCTCTGAGATTTGAAACATAGGTTGTTTGAGGGTCGGGTTGGGTGTGGTACTGTGCGTTATCACGTTTAATTATGACAAAAACCATAGAATATAATGTTTTACCTCAATTATCGATGAGTCTTCTTAGAATTTGAACCAATTACGTCTAAATAAAAATGGTCAATAAAGAAATTTTTAGGTATATCATAGTTCATGGATATAATTATATGAGTATTTTTTATTGATAAAATAAAAATTAAATCATTAAAAATAAAAAATCGATAATAAATATCTTATAAATTTAATTTCGATTTAAGGTTTCAACATTAAAAGTTAAAGATTCTTTGTTTAATTAATTTTTTTTTAAAAATATTCGCTATAATAATGAAAAAATTTCTGCATGTATGCACAAATCAGTCCATCATATCAACATTTGCTAAATCAGATCAAATCGAACTTCTTAGTTGGATTATTGATGAGAAATAAATTTTTTAATATTTGACTACGTATCATTAGAATAATTTAGTAGCACACTTGAAAGACATTTCATAAACCGAACAGCTTATTAGAGGTAAACATAAATACTAAAAATCAAATTAAACTAATTCAATTTTTCGATGCAATGTCAGTTCTTTTTCTCAAATAATTCGATCTGGTGCTCGATGCAAGAATCATGATTTCGCGATGCAACGAATACTCAAAGTTTCATTAAATAAAATAAAAAAATATATTTTACATTTTAAATTATATTAATGATATATTTTAAGTTTTGAACCAACACAATTTTATTTGAGTAGGTTACATAAATAATATATTATATAACTTTATTTTCTAATTATAACATATCTCTTACTCCTGCTGTGTACATTTAATACAATTTTGATATAACCTTAATACATTTTATTAGAACTTCACCTAATATATGACAAAACATTCTTAATACAAATATAATATAAGTATTCGTATGTAAATATCAAATGTTTGGATACTATTTAAATTAAAATTTACATCGTTAAAAATGTATTATATTTGTTCTGAATAATTACTATCAAATTTATAATATATAATATTGAAATTGAATTGCATTATAACTACAGTTTATATTTATATATATAATTTTAGCACAACTTTAATATTTTCAAAGTTTTTTTTTCGTAATCACCACTACCAGACCACCGATTTTTTATATTTAATACAACTTTATACATTTTTTAAGAACTTCACCTAATATACAATTTAAATATATATATTTATATCAAATTGTTATTAAAGCTAAAATATGTCTATATGATAATAAAAATAAATTAACACTTAAAAGCGTAATTAATCAAATAACATATATATTATATAAGTATTTCCTTTAATATTACCAAAACTCATTTCAATCCCCTAATTCCTAACCCAAACAAAACAAGACTCACAACCTATTTTGACTCCCTCTTTTATTTTCTCCGAGTCTTTAAGTCATTAGTTTCAATTTGATAAAGGATTTTTTCATTTCCACGAAACTCCGTTCGCAAATAATAAGTTGGCTTCGTCCCTGATCACGAGGTCTTCTTGTTTCATCTTCTAGTGACTCAATCGCGACAAGCTAATTAACTCTTGATAAATTGGTCGCTAGGATACGTAGGTCAATTAATTTTAAATGGGATAGACAAAAGGATAAGCCAGGAGAGATATGATAGAGAGAGGATATAGAGATATACAGGTAGGTTGAACAGTTAATTATTATTTGTAAAAGCATTTTATTCTTATTATATATAATTTTATTAATTGACACGAAATATACAAAACACATATGCTAAGTTAGTTTTTTATGACGTGCCAACTAAATGGACGGAAAGGAGGGGAAACATAAAATAATACTGCAAAAATTCGTTAGTTTTAGGAGATAATTTAATACTTATATAATTTAATTAATAGTGGTGTAGGATCTTTGTAAAATGGCCCTTTTTATTAATAGCCTTATTCAAATATTAATTATTGTAGTTTACTGTATTCATCACTGCTTTTATCACCCAACCTGACTGCTTTCGATATGCTCCTTCTCCTTCAAATAACTCCTTCAGCCCGTGTCCCAACATTTCGCCCGCGTTTTCTTTACCTACGATAATGATAAATTTAGGCTCAGGTAGACGCATTTTTTGGTTTACTTTTCCTAGTTTAAAAACGAAGGACTCTCGTGCTCTCTTGTACGGTATAGTCTTAGGTATTTCAGTGATTGCTTCTTGGATTTGGTTGGCTGCCCGTGACCGAGATAACATAGTTTCCTCAAAAAGGGTCTTAGCCAGATTACTGATAAAGGCTGTATTTTATTAACTGGGTCGAAAGAGGGTTAGTGAGTAACACAAGTGGGTAGGGTTGACTCTCGCTGACACCCCCATTCTTCTTTGTGCGTCTATGCTATTCTTTTTCTATAATCTTCATCCGTTTCCTTTTCCTTGCGCCCCAACTGAGATGCAATTAACTGTCTATTTTACCCTGGTTTTCTTTGGTAGTTACTCTGCATCGGCGCCTTAAACTTTCTTTTTTAGATTACATCTTCTAAATTACATCTTAAGAAGAATAATCTGTCTCTGACTCAAAGCTTTTTCCCAAGATTGCCCTCTTCAAACATGTTTTATATCCAGGTAACCCCTCCCCATAAATCATCTACACCTGGCTTTCCGCTCACAACCAGTAGTAAACGAGCTTGTGGTAAATATTTCCTGAAAAGGCCACTTTGGCCTAGGGTTGAGGCAGTATATTTTTTTTACTCCTACAGATCCTGTCTTGCGATTCATCACCAAAAAATTCCACGTTTGTAGACTATCCTATGCCTTTATCTTCAATTAGTTTCTAGGTTTCATGTAAAGTGTGATAAAAGGATTACGCGTTTTCTGAGTCCCGAAGGCGGTCTAAGTTATTCAATTCACCTCTAACAGGCACTTCCTTTCTTATGTAGGTTAATGAGTGAGTGAGCGTGACACGGAATAGACTGTCGTGGACAAAAGGGGGAAGGGTGTAAGCTGATAATTTGGCTCACTGCTCACATGTAGTAGTCAATGAGAAAACACCAGAGTGTTTCCTGATCTCGCTGCTAAGTTGCACGCAACTGACCCCGTTGGCCACTTTGTTAGTGGCAAAGTGACATTTTTTCTACTCGTTAAATTAGTCCCGTTCGTCCTACTAATGAGGTGTTCTTAATAGCTAAACAGTCTGTTAACTCATGGTTGGGTTGTTGGATTTCGAGTCTAATTATGGAAAGGATTTGTGGTTGCGTTGGTGAATTGGGGGGGTGTGTATGGGGTGTTTGGAGGCAGAGAAAGATGACTCGGCGAGGAGGACTTAAGACAGAAGGAGTAGGGGAATGAGTGGAAGAGTAGCAACAAGGAGGGATTTAAGAGGTCAATGGAGAGAGGACACAGACCAGACGGATCTCCGTAAAAAAGGACGAATTTCCTAGCAATCAGATATCTACGATACTCCCCTCTTCCGGCAAACAAAAGAGACATCCTCAGATTGAGCTTCTTTCCAGCGGCCACTTTGTCCTTACCTCACCCTTACGCAGCTCGCCGGACATTCCTCTGCTCCTTAATCTAGTCATAGTTCATAATTATTTCCTTGGTGTTCGCAGATACCCTTTCGGACATATATGGTAGACGCTAACTAGTTATGGGCTGTCAGTTGATGGTGTTATTCGTCCCTTTCGCCCTGATGTTTGTTTTGCTTTCACTTTACTCTCAAGAAGCTCTGTTTCTGCCCTAAACAACTTTGTGACCGGCTTTCTCTATCTTTGTCTCTCTTCTCCTATCATCCCAGTCTCCAATATCCCATAATGAACTCTTCTTTTCTTACCTGCTCTGACTATTGGGTCATTAACCCCGATGAGGGTCACAAATAAAAGTATCTGTATGTGTCTCGTCCATCCATGAATTTCTAGACAACAAGGATTCCTCAACCAACTACCCCATTAGTTCGTCTAATCATGGGTGGCGCACTACATTTCCATTTGTCTCGTTCTTGTCTGTTATTTATTATGCGGCTTCACTTCTTATCCGCACCCTTTTCCGCCCCGTGTTCAAATGTATCTTTACTAGTTTCCCCTCACCCGAATTGCAAGGTTTCACCATAGCTAGCTCCTCTATAGTCCACGGTAGTCTTTAAGATAGTAACGTATTAGGGTTTTACTTCGCCTTACTTAATGATGTTGTGATTAGCACTTCCGCACCAAAGTATCAAGTTGTTCTTCGGGTCCTTCAGCTTAGAACATTTGACAAATCTTGATGCTCCTAGTGACGTTGCCTTACATGCAGTTTCGCCAGGTTAAATCGAAACGTCTGGTTAAATAAACGTAAGGATGGTGGAGAATTGAAGAGGGTTAAGGGGAAATGTGAAAGGTAGCCATAGAGGGGGAATAGAAAGTGGAACAACAAAAACACCCAACCACCCCCCCGACACAAACAAAAAAAACACACACACACTTCCGTCCCGTCCCAGGTGAGCCCGGGAGAGCACATCGAGATCGCGGCCGACGCAGACGATGGTGGCGCGGCTAGCGCCGCGCGCAGCGCCCGGGCGGCATCGCCGACGCCCCCGGGCGCGAGGGGGCGCGAGCTAGTGGCAGAAGAGGAGGAGAAGCAAAAGCAGACACCCCACTACACCAATTTTATTGCTAGAGTTCATTGATTTTCATTAAAAATAATAAATTCTTTATTGTATAAAACCAGATACAGAAATAGTATAGGTTAATATTTTGATCAAATATTTTAAACTTTTATATATTACAATATTTTCTGGTAAGTAAAGTAATTTACATTAAAAGATCCGCGCATATTTGATTTTCATTAGACAAAAATTATTGATGCATTATCCTTCTATAATTTTGAATTATTGAAACATAAATACTATTTAAGATTTTTAAATTTTAATAATTTTGTTATTTTTACAACATTAGAAAATTAGGTTTTTCTTTTTGCTTTTTTTTTCTAACATCCAAAATAAAACGATACTCCTTCTGTCCCAATTTAAACGATTACTTTTATGTTTGGGTAGTCAAAACAATTTAAGTTGAATAAATTTGCGACCCATTAAAAACATTCAATTTATTGAAATGAAATTTATATATTTAACTACGTAAAAGGTTACTATAGTAACCATATTAATAATTCAAATTGTTCAAAAGATCTATGGATAATTTACGATCAAAGAGAGACTTGTTTCATTCGTGAAAATCCAAAAAATGACATTTAAAATGCGACAGAGGTAGTATCAGTCTCTACATAAGTTTTAAAATATCTCGATACCAACGAGGCGTTTATAGTGAGGTGTGATGGTACAATTGGCCGGCCATATATCAACATCACATAAGATTCATTCGGCAAGGCCTAACAATTATATGCTCCAATTTTATTTTTTTTATGTATATATATACATATAACTTAGTGTACATTAACAGGAAAACATACAATAATCAAAACTACTATATTTTTCACTCTAACAAACAACATGTTTGGAACAATTTCTGAAGAGATTGAAGTTCATGTGCCAGCAAATGAAGCTTGGAAAATCTATGGCACTATTCAACTAGCACGTATTGTAGTTAAAGAGCTTCCGAATATCGTTCATAAGGTCGATATACTTGAAGGTGATGGTGGTGTTGATTCAGTCCTCAGAGTAACATTTCCACCAGGAACACCACTTTTGACATCTCACAAAGAGAAATTTGTTGTTATTGATGATGATAAGAGGGTGAAAATAGCTCAAGTGGTGGAAGGTGGACTTCTTGATCTTGGATTTACACTTTATAAAGTTAAGTTTGAAGTCATAGAGAAAGGTAAAGAAACATGTATCACAAAATCAACAATTGAGTATGAAGTCAAGGAAGAAGCAATAGCTAATGCCTCATTTGTCAGTATTCAACCCTTTGTGGCCATAATGAATATGGTTGCAAAGTATCTAACTCAAGGCAAAGATGGTCAAGCTTCCACCTAATTGGAGAGGCGAATCCAAGATTCAGAAGACTATGATGAATTATACGTATGTATACTTAGTTCGAGCAAAAATCATATATATCCAAAAGAACTCGTCCTTATCTTACTCCGGTCCGACTTTTATGAAGAGTTTGGTCAATGGTTGAAGCTTTATTTGTATTTCAATGAAAAAGAACTGGGAAATAAACATATTAGGTGAATTTTGTTTATTATTGATGCTACTATAATTTCTAGTATTTTGACAAATTTGTGTTTCTTTCTGTTTAATGGGTTGGTTGTGTACAATGTATTATGCAACACAATTGGTTCCATATTTGTGTGTGTAGATTGTGTAAATCTATAAAAAGAACATACTCAAGTGGTTAAGCCAGTAAGATTCAAATATCATATGGTTAAATAGGGAAAAAACAGTGAGTATGATAGCTTGTGAACGATCAATATGCAAATTTTAAATGTCACAAGGATTTAAATCACTCTATTAAATAGTCGATATCGAAATGGTTTAGTTGAGATGTGCACTCTATCTTTCTTCTCATCTTGTCATAATTGAATTCAAAAACCATGGAGGATTTGCCTTGATCGGAATCCAATTCAATAACAAAAGGAAATTCATTTTTCAAACCATTCAATTTATTAAAGTCCACTGATCTGACTAATCTCATTCACGATGAATAGACCTAATATGAGGAAGTAAAGTGCCTATGTACCAAAATGATCTCTATTCATAGGATTCGAACCCAACTGGTTAAGGGTACAAGAATCTCAACCATCAAACTAGACCTTTGGTGGTGAACCCATTTCTCCACTTATGATCTTCTTGTAGCTCTTTTCATTTCACCAATCTAGACACAAGCCTAAAGCTATATGCTTAATTCTAGCTTAGTTTGCTACTTTCTTCTTCATTGATAAAAGTTGAAGAAAAACCATGATTCATCCCTATATTCTTCAAACAGTAAGAGGGGCCTAGCCTTCCCCAAAACCTTTCTTTGTCCCCATATTCTTCATTGACAAGACAGTCCGAGGAATTCTCAGATATTGACCATAAAGGACCGAGTTCAACCCGTGTACCACTGACGCTCGAGAATTTCTAGGTTATTTAAAAAAGGGGGGTGGGGGTGGGGGGGAGGGGGATAGACAAGAACTTGCGGAATGGTTCATAGATTTTCTTCAAGATATATTACACAAATGATATCACAAAAGTTGTCAATGCATGTAGCTTAAATCCATTTACTAATTACACTAATCTTTTAAAGGCACATACTGGAAGAGTACCATCAATGATTCAGACCTAAAGCTTAACTGAATAAAAGTATTTCCAGTCATACTTTCCCCTTCCACTCACATAGTCATACACTTCATCCAGAGGTCATGTAAATGACAGCAAAATCCTGTCAAAGGAGGAGGTCAACCATGTTATATAATAGCCATGACATGTTCTATCTGCAAAGGTAGCAAAACTTTAAGAAGTGATCTGGTTATACTTTATGCAAAGACGAGAAGAGAACACATTATTTGGAATTTTATGAAGATGGAGTTGGAAAACAAGTTCGGAGCACTTTGCCCAAATTTGGAATCCAAATCCAAGTTGGATTTGGAGATTTCATAACCAAACACTGATATTGAAATAAGGTGAATAATTGTCAAGGCAAAAATCATCTTGACGTTATAATTCACACATAACTAGAAAGTGAGCCAAACTACCACTTAGCACTTCCTGTGTGGACAGAGAAGATTATAACACAAGCACATAAAAGAATAAATCCTTATCCATTTATTCAGGAAATAGAGGGGGAAAGAGAGAGAAAAAAGTTTGAGGGAGCGGTAAACAAACCTTGGACTTAATTTGTGGCAGGAAGATATACTCTTATGGTGTCTTTCACGGCCAGTTTCCTCCTACACGTAGGACATTTTCCCTGAGCAGCAATGGATGCTTTAATGCACGCCTTGCAGAAAATGTGACCACATTTCGTTGACATCTCCTCAACTAATGGACCCATGCACACTGGACAGCTGAATGTAGGCTCTTTTGGTGGTGCTTTGGATGCTTCTAGATCAAATCTCTTGGCATGGAGGGAGAACAAATTAATTTTCGAAAAAAACACCTTTGAGATGGTAGATTGATCGATAAAATCAAATTAAATATGTTCTTTTAAATAAAGAACGAGATATAGTACATGGACTGTACCTTTGGGCAGCTATGTCCTTCTAGGTCTATGTGATTATCACCATTGTTTGTTGCTTGATTTGTAGAGACTCTTCTATGCCTGTTGCGACTGTTACCCCTAGACGCACGGTCCTCTGCAATAGCCATGCTCCAACCAAAGTAAATCACAAAGGGTAATGGAAGAAGTAACTCAAGCCAAGCTTTCCATGCAAATGGACTAACCCAAAAGTACATCAGGTCAAGCACTTATGATGCAAAATTAATTAGAACACCATACATGCCATAGCTCAAATACCTTGTGTATATTCTGTTATCTACACACTCCTCCTTTCTCCCAACCATTAGAGGATTAGAAAAAGAAAATACTCTAAAGAAAGTTCAGTTGATACTGGCGAAGTATTATGTCACTTTAAGATTCATTTTAATCCTGAAGAATTAATAAAATCCTCCATTCCATCAGAACAGACACTCCTTGAGTGCACAAATTTCGTACATTGAATTGGAATCCTCAAAGAAAGAGACGATTATCATAGGTCCAGGAAAAATCATCTTGCTCCACCCATAAAGAGAATACTATAATTACAATCACATATCTACTTAACCATTAAAAAAGAAAAAAAAGAGCGTTTATTTTTTACTTTTTCTATTTTTTTTTCTTTTTATATTTTCTCTATATCTTTATCTCTAAGCAATTAGCGTCAGATAATTCCTATCTAAAGCAAATAAAAAAGCTCTATAGCCTGCAGGTGTAACAGGCTTAAGAGAAGAATAAATTACCAGAATCCACATCAAGCACAATAACCCGTCCTTGATTCCTTCTGGAGTTGTTCTTAGCCTAATGAAAAATGAGAAGATATCTAACATATTAGACTTGATGTGAAACATCAGCCGTAATCACAAACATGATGTACCACTAAACAATCTTAACAAAGGAAAATAGAATAATATGGGGAAGTACATACTGCTGCAAACGCCCTAGGGGATGATATAATCACATCATCATCAAGTGCCTCAACATCAATTGCTCCAGCTGTCAAAGAGGCACCTCTTCGTCCTTGTGGTGTATCCCCAGACACAACATGAATAGGATCTCCTTCCTGAATTCTGTTCTCAGCTGGCGGTGCAGCATTTAGATCCACATTTAGAACAGTATTTCTTCTCGACTGGGACCTTGTACGCCTAATTGGTTGTGCACTACTTTCTTGGGAACTCATGCTTTGCTCAGTCTGATCTCAAGGGTTAGCTTCGACAGTATAATTCCTAAGATGTCAAGTGAAATTATATATCAAGAACAGGGAAAGACAGATAAATTTGAAGTCATGATAGGGATTTATTTTCATCGTAATGCAAGGGACAAGAACTAGCAGTAATTCAAGTATCTTTGATTTACTAAATACACTTCTGCAGTAACGCTTAAAGTTGACTTTTAACATACACCATGGCAAGAAGCAGAAATGAATAGACTTGCAAACTGCAAGTTGCATGTGTTCATGATTTTATTTTTTTTTTAACGGCAAGGGAAACCCGCAGCCATCTTTTGGGGCACACAGAGTAAAAACCCCGATCCTATGAATAGCTCGCAAAACCACATAGGACGGAAGTAAACCTTGCACTAGGCAATAGCTTGACTGCGCACGAGCTCGACCCAGAAGGCAAACCCCGTGCTTTCGCTGCAAGGATTCGGAAACTTGAAGACTCCAAAATGGAAAGTCCCACCCAAGCTCCAACCCACGGACCACCCCGAAGGGTGCTTTCATGTATTTTTAGCTAAGTAGAAGTTAAATCGGGCTGCAATCAATGGAAAGGAAAGCACGGGCATCGAAATTTTGATACCAACGAGTGACAGTATCTCAAGAATCCCTTCACACTCCATCTGCCAAACCTTAGTCCAGCTCTACAGCTTAATACTAAGCTCCGTACAACAGAATCAAATAGCTTCTTCTTTTTATAACTTTTGAGTTTGAAAAGTTATCCGGCTTAACCATAGCCCATTCAAGTTCCAAAATTGAATCTTACACATAGTTAAAAGAAGACCCAGAAAACAAAATTAACTTCCACATTGTAACCTCAAACCTTGTTATGTCCTCTTTACTTCTGTATTTCCCGTTAAACTGATTTTAATGTGTGTTACTCGAGCTGAGGATTTTCCAGAAACAACCTCTCTACCTCCACAAGATACGGGTGGGGTCTGCACACATCGACCTCCCCAAACCCCGCTTATGGGACTCACTGGGTTTGGTTTGTTGTTGTTTGTTGTTGTTGTTGTTATATTGTAACCTCAAAACCAATATCAACAGCGTGAAAGCAGGAAGAGGACACTCCCTTTATATCAAATTGTTCACCCAATTTTATTTTTTTTAAATAATCCTAGTGCCCAAGCCAAATTTCACCTACCTCGACTAACTCCATAAAATACCTATCAACTCCCACCAGCAACAAGTACCGCGTACACAATTAGACCATTTTTAGCCGAATGTTTGATCTACGATCCCCCCCCCCCCCTCCCTCCTCCTAGTTAAGCTGCTCCAAAGTAAACCTAGCCACACATGACAGAACTGTAGCAACAACAACCAGTCCGCTATCTATCTATTCATACTTAATAACAACAATTTCAGTATATTATTAACAAACAATGGAAGCAAAAATATGAATTTTTCATCACAACACAAACATATACACGAAAATTTAGCAGATCACAACACAAGACTGTAAAATAAACCGATTAAACATTAAAAAATAAAAAAACGAAGAACACAAAACAAGTTAATCGATAATTTCAAAGGAATTAAAGGATCCAAATGAGAATCGAACCTGAACTTGTTCAAAACTGCAAAAAAATTCAACAACCCAAAAACATTTATTAGGGTTTTATAGAGAGAGGGGAGAGAGTGAATTTGAAATTCAAAATACTGTGTAACACAAACTTTTTGTTACAAATAAGGAAATACCATTTTTAATTGCACCGTTTGCGGGCGGGCGGACGGGGCGGATTATAATTCGTAAGATATTATGATTTGAAATATATTTTTATTTATTTTTACTTGTTTATTTAAATTTAGTATTATTCTTTATTCTTTAGAAAAATAATGATAAATATGTATATTTTATTATAATAATTACTCTTTCTGTTTTATAAAGAATAATATGGTTTGACTTGGCACAGAGTTTAAATACATAAAGAAAACTTTTGAATTTTGTGATCCTAAATTAAAATTAAATTAAATGTATAAAATCGTCCTTTGATCTTGTGGCATTGAATGGAGGTATTAGTTCTTGAAAAATAATTTCGAAATAAGTAATTAAAGTTGAAAGTAATTGTGTAGTTATACTTGCATAGTTGCATTAAGCCATTAAACATACATATAAAAATTTTATGCATTGTTGGGTTTGATGTATTAAAAATTGTATGCATAGCATAAAAATATTGTAACAATCCTAAAATCGAATAAATAGGTACTTAAGGTGATTATAGTTTTAAAAAAATCTGAAATTTTTAAGGGTTTTTATTTATAATGATCTCCTTTCACGTATTATTAAAATAATCAGATTTTTTATTAAAGTTAATTAAAATTCTATTTTGACTAAGTCTTGAATTTGGTTCTCCTAAGTCATAATAACTTTCTCTCACACGTTTCACCATTTCTCTCTCAGTTCTCAATCTCTCTCCCACACGTTATTCTGCAAAAACAACTTCAAAAATAGAAATACATCAAGAGTATTCAATTTGACGAACTCACAGAAATTTTAAGAAAAACAAAGTAATCACAACGTAAAGCAAGAGAAGATTTTTGGGCAAGCAACGTCACGTTTATCAAGCAAATTAAGGTATGTGTTTATTCTCTCTTGGTCCTTTCCCAAGAGGGCCCTTATGATTCAAACTATTCACCTCGACCTAAGGTGTTTCCCGGTTGGCATGTTCCTGTACTAGGCTCCCTATGATCTAGGGGTATTCTTGTTGGTAGAATTTAGGGATACTGTGTTTGTAGGATTAATCTCGTTGCGAGTATGTGGTATGATTAGGTTTAATATTGTGTTTTTCGGAAATATGAATGTAAATAAGTATGTATTTGTGCAAATATTGTGATCCTGACTTGAGTCTTTCTTTAGCATGTAACAGCATAGAGATTACTCGTTTTATGTGCAATTGAGAAGGTCTAAAATCGTTGAGTGTCATATGGTTGAAATGCTAGAAATTCTAGTTAAGACAAATGACCAAATCATATGTTTAACTTGTTTTAAGAATCCCAAAGAACGACTAAAAAAGAGATGATCAAATGTCCCGTAAAATGATGTATATAAATGTGTAACAAAGTTCCAGAATCTGAAAATCGGCTGCATGTGATTTCTGGAAATATTGGGCGTATGAAAATAAAAAAAAATAGGTGAGGTCTGTAGGGATCAAACCCCACCTCACTAAAGCATACCTTAATAAATTAAATAAAAAGGGGTTTGCTAAGTGGGGCTCGAACTGGGGCTGGGTTTACAGCAAACTCGACAGAAAAAGGGTAAAAAATATGTTGTTGTGGGGTTTCGATCCCACGACGCGGAGGATAGCCCAAGCAGGCAATTAAAAATAAGTGAGGCACACGAATTCGAACCCGTGTGCCCTTAGCCGGATTTTTCTGCTTAAAACGTATATATATAAATGAGAGGAGTGGGATTCGAACCCACATCCTCTAGATAGGTAACGAAGGAGAAGAGAAAAAAAGGGGGGGGGGGGGGGTTGTGGGCATCGATCCACATCCCGAACAGTATAGCGAAAGTGAGAAGCAAAGGGGGGAATTTAAGTAAGGGAAAGAAATGGGGCAGTGGGGAAGGGAATCAACCTGCGCCCCTCAGTAACTGTCGAGCTGAAACGTAACAGAAAAAAATCAGGAGGTGTGGGGGTTTGAACCCAAACCTCTGTTTAGGCCAAGAATGGGTAAGGGTAATAAGAGAACAATAAAAGTTAAAGAGGGATTGTGGGGGTTTCGAAACCCCACCCTTCGAGTAATAAGAGTAAAATTAATGTACATTTAGCAAATTCATCCCTTATGTAAATGTTGAGGATTAAATTTAGACTTCTAATTAAAAAGAAAATATCCTTCATGTAAATGTTGAGATTATTTAATTTAGAACTCTAATTAAATAGAAAATTAATTCTTTCAAATGGTTGGATTTATTAAGGAATTATAATGAAAAAATAGAAATAATCATTTCATGTAAAGGTTGAGATTTAATTGAAGAGGAAATAAATGTTATGAATATTAGAAATAAAATCAATGAAAAACCTAAAATTGGATATCCAAGTGATTCAAGATTTGAGTTTTCGTGCCCAACTCAGTATGGATACATAAGTCATACGTGAGTAAATATCCAAGAGTCTGTCATCTACTAGATCAAAAATCAAGATACTTGGCATATATACAAGATACATTAAGTCTTGTAATACATACATTCTTAGAGGAAGTAAGAATAACTTAGCGAACTATGAATGAAGCCTCATGATTGTAGGCATAGACACATAAAAAGTCTAAAATACGTTCAAAATAAGTGACCTAAGATGTGTACGTAAGCAATGATGAACTTAGGAGGGGAGTTACGAGTGTAAGATACACTAAA